>APFE030540256.1:0-23818 GCA_000404065.3 Pinus taeda | reverse complement strand
CCCTGTGAGCATCACCCGATGCAATGAGTGCTAAGTGAACTATTCAAAAAATCATGAGAAATTAGTCAGTTAGGACTACCTCTCATGGAAATGGTCATATGTGAATGACTTACTTAACACAGTTGAATCCCAAAAATGATAATATAATGCACTGCGTAAACCCCCATACGTAAAACAAAGTTCTTAAAAAACTATCAAGCTCACTCCTTGTTCATTTTATTTCCCCTCTAATCGAAGTGAGGCTTAGATCAAGGAGTGATAGGAAAATCCATACTAATTTTACAATTCTATTTAGCCTTTTGAGTTTTATGTTCCTCAAAAGTTATTTGGTTCAAATTTGAAAAGATATAGGAGTTTTTCATGGTTTTTGTCTATGTGTTGACTATTACTTGTTTTAATGAGAGTTTTGTTCTATTTTATTTTAATAGCTTTTAGGATTTATCTATGGAATTTCTAATGTTTTTCCTAGTAATCTTATAATCTTTATCATACCAAGGATTTGTTAATTGGTTTTTCTTTTTGAAATATGTCATTAAAAAGTACTAGTTTATGCAAGTTGAAATCTTCAGTGTAATGTTATGATACAATTCATCAATATTTTTATGATTAAAAGTGATAGGACCATAGATCACACTGAAAGTGTTGGAAAAATGTAGCAAGAAAGGCTCAATTTGACTTTATCCTTAGTCAAATTGAGTAAATTGAATTTCCACATCAACAGGGCAACTTGGAGATAGTTAAATAGTGTGACATGGATCTTGCCACTCAGTTAACTCAGTAAATTCGAGTTAGACTTAGGCTTGGATTTTAGTTATGCATGTGTGATTGCTAAATTTTTGTAATCTAGTTAAGTTATTTTAAGTTGTTGTTGTAGCTGCTGCAACACCCTCCAAAAATTTCGCTTACACTCAATTTTGGAGCCTTTCTTGGTCTTATACATTGTTGTCACAAACATTAGATCTTATTTCATGAGATTTCTTGCAATGTTTGTTCCCTTTATCATGTTGGTTTAACTGTCATCTTTCAACATATTTGGCTTTCGCATAATCTTGCAAGCCTATTTTGATGCTTTCAAAGGTCTGTCTTTGTGTATATGTGTTTAGGTCATTTTTGGGGTTAAGATAACCCAAGTTTGATACATTTTTGTAACTAATGTAAAGTCTCCACGATTTGTGGATGCGGAGCGTGTAGATGATTAGGAGTCAAAGGGGTTTAGCCCCTTGTTTTATGTAAAGTTTGAGTCGGTTTTGAGATCCAACCATGGTCCGCGGACCATGGCATTGTATATAAAAAGTTATAAATATGTGTTTCTTAGTGAGTCTAAGGCATGTTAATGGATGTAATTGATGATGGTTAAGAAGTGATAGCAAAGAGAAGTGGGTCAGATAGGAGAAGGAAGGATCTGCATCTGAGTGCGTAGAGGCCTAAGTAGAGTCTGCAGCTGAGTGCACAAACCCCTGTAGCTGAGTGTTCAGGGTAGTTTTGAGTTTGTAATCCTGAATTGAAGATCAATATAAGCAGTTTTTGAAGAATTATTGTGTATTTTTGTTTATTCTTGTTAATATTATATGATTTCAATGAATGATGTGTTTTATGAAATATTTCTTGAATGTTGCACAATTATGTTGAATAATTGTTAATGATGTATGTAATGCATGTTTAAGTATTTTCATGAAGACTCTGATGCATTCCCTGATGTTTATGAATAACTTAAGTAAATCTACGTGAACCATAATTTGGGACTGCTCTTTGATGCATGTAAATAGATAGATTATCTGTTAAAGGTCCACAAGGATTGATCGTAGACCTTTGCGAAGGTCTAAAGGCCATTTTGACAAAGTTGCAGTAGTGTGCCCTAAGAGTGTATTCATCTATGCGAAGGAAGATCTGGGTCACTGAAAGACATCACACTAGTCTCTAGATGCAGAAACTTGGTTCTTGCATCCCTCCATACTGCTTCGGGTGAGATTGCAACCTACACTATGTGGTTTGTTGCCGGAAGAGCTAGTAGTGTAGGGATTTTTTGGTTGGCGCAACTAACTCTGAACCTAGTTCAGGACCCCCTAAGCCAAAAAATGGTTATGTTGCAGGGACCGGGATCTGCTTAAAAGAGGTGTGTGATGTTGCATCGCTGGAATACGACCAAGAAAGAAATTGAAAAGTGGTTGGATCATAAGATTCATGAGTTCGCAACGCAAGAAAACACGAATTCGCACTTGTCGAAAGAAGAGCGGTTGAATAGGTATCTGTATACAGAGATACACAATATTTTATTCTACACTTTTCCCATTGAACTGTACGAGTGGTTAGCTAAATTAAAAAATAGTTAAGGAAGGTTTAAGCTCGATAGTCCTATAGTGTCGACTCCAAAACTAGTGTGATGATTAGAAGCCTCCGAAGACAAGATCGCACGGGTTGTTGATCATTGGCTCAGTCGAATTCTAGGAGGATTTGTTATAGAATTTACAATTCATACCTCAATAAACTATAGAGAAGCAGAAAAACTATTCTTCAAGGGACCGCAAGGCAAGTTGATGAGCCTCGGTATTGCAACAAGAATGTTGCAACTCCCAAGGCTACCGACTTTAATTATCAACCCGGGGTTTGTACAAACTTAAGAGATGTCAACACTATATGTGCGGCATATAATGTATCATTCCTTTTCTATCATGATGTAATGGAGTGCTTGTATTGAATTCAAATCCTAAACTAATTGCAGAAAATGAAATGTTGGAAATGGAGCCTTAACATATTGCAAGAAAGAAAGTACAGGGAAGAGACGAAAATTCAATGCTAAATCACACCATTTCGTAATTGACTGCCAAGAAACTATGTTTTGCAAAATTATCATTAACCAAAAGCTACTATCTAAGCATGGAAGTAAGAAGCATCAAAAATCACTAATGTGCAAGTAAAGGGATTTAAATAAATATGTTTTTGTCTTTTTGTCTTTTCATGCAAAATCAAGTATGCAAGCTAATTTCCTTTGGCGATGTGGCAAGTGAATTAAGGATGTTGGAGGTTGGATGGAAGGGTTAGGAGATGGTTGTATGGTGTGGGAGACCCTTAGGAGGCTTTTTGTGACTTTCTAGAGGTTTTCCCTCAATTCTACCTCAAAACATGCCATTTCAGGAAAACCTACAGGATGTACTAGAAACCTACGGGATGATCATGTAGGAAATACAATGAACCTACAAGATACAAACGAGAGAAAAATGTGAGGTGTTGGAGGTCATGGGAGGCCTAGGAAAGGTGTCTGATGGGTGGAATGGAGTGGGAAAATTCCTAGGATCACTCAAAACTCAAAACCAAAGTTGGGATATGGATGGATTCATTCAAAAAGCTTGGAGAAGTTTCCTTGTGAAATGATGAAATTGGTGAGGGTTTAATGACCAAGAAAATCAAATCCAAATCATATGGGGCAAATTTTGTTTCTAGCTAGGATGTCTTAGGTCACTATTCCAATTGGAATCACTAAAAAATACCTTTGTTAACCCATGCTAAAAAAAATAAAAAACATTACTAGTCGAAAATCCAGAAATTCGAGAACTAGTGAGCTAGTAAATCTAAAAAATGCCTAACCAAATCAAGTGAAAATGCAATGGGGTAATTTTTGATATGAACTAGAGTTTTTTTGATCTAATGCAAGTGGGATCAAGTCAATTGAAGCTCGTTAGCATGCTCTAAAAAAATAGCATAAATTTATTGTTCTTTGCTAAAAAGGAGGTCCAACAATCTAGATTTGTGAATGAGAAGACTAATCCAAGAAACTCAATGATTATTATGAACTTCCAAAGCTTTTCCAACGATGAAATACTGGTTTTGATCCTACAAAATAACTTACATCAACCATTTAACTCAATCCTACAACAAGAAATTATTAATACTAAATGCGGAAATAGAACGAAATAAAAACTAGAGATGCATGTGGATAAGAAATGAAAAGAAGGAAAGAAAATGATACAAAAGGGCTCTGAGGTTCCTAGGATGGCCAAGCCCAAGGAAACTCAGAGACTTATGGAGGAGGACAAGATTTAGAATCTGAACATGACACCAATATTCATTATTTTCATCAATAGAATTACATCCCTGCAAGAAAATACAATGGTGCTGCAAGAATACAAGCTCTCTCCACAATAACACTAATGAAAATCTCCCCCTAGAGGTAAATTTGACTTTTTACTTATACAAAATGATTAGGAATCATTCCCTGTGAGTGGAGGAAGCTTTCCCCACCAAAATCCCTTGATTAGTGGATCTGCTCCCTTGATTGGTGGATCTGCTCCCTTGATTAGTGGAACACGTTCCTAGATTTTCTCAATCATTGGAGTTCCACAATTTGTGCCATAATTCCATAATATCTTGTTGACTTATTATTTGTTATTGATCCTCTAGTTGTAGGGAACAAGTCCCTAAATCACCTCCTCCTCCAACTCTTCATAATATGCCCAATATTCTCATAATATTCCACAAAAAATAAATAATATTAGGCACAAATATTTAATTATTCATAAACCTTCCTAATGAATATATTAAAGTTAAAACTAAATTATCTAACGCAAAAAGAGAGGTTTAATGTGCTAAAGGAAGGTCATAGGCCTTAATTTATGTTTTAAATTAGAGGCACGGGCCTTAATTTATGCCTGATTTAGAGGCCCATCAAAAGTATTTAAGATCATTGAATACTTGGATTAAAATGATGTGTGAAAAATGGGTGATGCCATTACCTTGATGTTCGGAGCTACGCGAATTGGGCGATTCTTTATAAATTGTGAAGGATCAGGACCAAAGTATAGTCTGTTGATTGGACCTCCTATAAGTGATGATGAAGGGGCAGAACGAACCCCGCAACGAAGCGTTGTTAAGCTAATCATTAAAGGGATTCCCTGAGTAAATCATCCATCCACTCCAACTCCACCTCCACCTCCACTGCATACACCTTCTCCCACACCTCCACCTCCACCACCACCATTTAACATGGTGAACACGATGAAGTTTCTGATTTTCGAAGGCATAGGGAGTGAAGATACAAAGAAGTTTTGGTTCATTGCGAATGTTGTATGGACAACACAATAGATTACTGATGACAATATAAAGAAGGCATTACTGCTCTGCAGGATCACGCGCTAACTTGGTATATCAAGTATTGTTCTGATAATCATCTTGCATCGCTAACAGAGACTAAGGCGGCTTTGAACAAGGAATTTAGTAAGCTTAAGTCTAAGTCGCAATCAGTAATTGGATTCAAAGAAATCATGATGAGGGTCAATGAGACACCTTGTGAATTAGATCAAAGATTGAAGTGTCAGATTCGAGAAGCTAACATGCAGCTCACCAATAGTCAGTGATGCGAATGGTTTATAACTTTGCTTCTGCCCCACCTGAGAATTGCTCAGTCACAAAAAAGATAGGAACACAGGCAGAAGCTTTGGAAATCACAATGAGGTTGCATGCAACGTCTATTCATGATGTGAAGTTTGGAGTACAACAAATCCACTCTCAATTACAGAACTTACACTTAGAACTGCAGAGCTTGAAAAAAGACAAGGAGACTAAACTAGAGGTGCGCGCAGAAGTCTAGTGTTTGAAGTACAAGAGCCAGGGGCATGATAAAGACCATTTTCCTGTGTACTTGAATTATATTATAGGAGGGGGGTCAATTCCCCTTAAGCCAGAAGCCCTAGGAGGACCGAGCGTGGGGGCTATGCTATGGTGCACTATTTGTTAGGTTGTTGGACAACATGCAACAAATAATTTTCATTTACTTAAAAAGTTCATTCAGACACCCCAATAGTTTTTCTGTAAGTTTTGCAAATCGGTGGGCCATGATGAGTGCCATTGTCGTAGCTATGAGTTGATGATGGAAATAACACCTACATAACAGATGCAAGTGGAAACTCAACCTCGAGAGTAGGGCACTAGAGGAGCATGTGGGGGTTATCAGGGACGAGGCCGGGGCCAAGGAGGAGGGGCTGGTAGAGGCCGTGGTCAGGTCATCTGCTACAATTGTGGACAGCCAGGGAACTATGCGTGAGAAAGTCAGAATTAGACACGCCCGTCATGTCAATATTGCACTCAGTTTGACCATACTATAGAATAATGCCTGGTACTGATAGCTAAGATGTAGGAGAAGAAAGTGCAGCCTCAAAAACCTACGAAGAACTTGTAGATGATGAGAGCTGAGCCCTGCGAGGAAGATCAAAGCATGAATATAATACTAAGAAGTGGAATAACGATTGGCGATGATAAGGGTAAACGGCCTGAAGAGGATGGATGGGTCCACAAGGCCGCAGATAAGGAAGTTGGGTTTGATCTAAATCACACTAAGGAAACATTTATGGAGGCAAAGAAAAGCTTCACTGAGGCGTCCACCTCAGGAAGTCAGAACAAGTTAAAAGAAACCAACACATCTGTAGAGATTGATCCCTTTGTGCTCATTACATTTTTGGAGACCCGCATAAAACTGCTGCATGATACCAAAGTTGTGGAAGGCCTGCAGGAGTTAATAAACAAATGTGCCAACAAGGAGAAGGTTCTTGATGGACACCGGGTCGTTAGAAAAATTGGCAAACATAAGGCACGAACAGGGCATGAGATGTGGCTCACCGTGCAGATAGGAGATTATGAGATGGACCAGATCATCTTGGATCTGGGGTCCGATGCCAACGTACTACCAAAAAAAACATGGGAAAGAATGGGAAGACCTACACTACAATGGTCTCTGATTTAGCTCAGAATGGTGAACCATCATAAAATCATCCCTATGGGACGATTATATGGAGTAATAGTTGATATAGAAGGTGTGAACGCAATGGTCGACTTTGAGGTGATAGAGACCATTGATGATAGTAATCCATACCTCACGCTCTTTGGAATTGACTAGGTCATTGATATGAATGGGGTCATCAATCTGAAAAAGAGGAAAATGTTGTTTGAAAGGAAATTGCTTCGGGTTGTAGTACCGTTGCACCCTACATAAGGAGCACAATATACTGAACCAGTCCGTGACTTTGAAGAAAGTGATGACGAACTGGATCAAATCTATAAAATAACAGTACGAGACAAGCACTGGATAAATCTAATGATAGATGGATGGATTACATGGGATCGGGAGAGTTCCTGCACCTCTGATCCAGACGAGGAGTTGGAGCATTGGCAGAATCATTTGCATGAAGTATCCACACTGGGATGCAATATGATGACAAAGTTGTTGTGTTGTGTTTCATCGGGGGTAATGAAACTGCCCTATTATGATGGTTTAACTGGCGTAGATAAGTTTTTGGATGCATTTGAGTGTGAAGTTCCTGAGGATAAACGCTTTCAAGCATTAGATTTGGCACTGCGCGCTACACCTGCACAATGGTCGGGTACACATAAGGATAGCTTTGATGGATGGCGAAATTACAAAAGAATGATGAGGTTACGATTTGGGCGTCCTAACACTAGATTGACTAAGAGATATAATGGAAGGGATGATCTGCAAGATCACCTAGTGAAATGGACTAAAGCATGGGGGATAAAACCATAGCCAGAGTGGGTACACATATTTTTCCATACTTTGGATACAATTCCCATGAACTAGTATCTAGAAACAGAGCTCCGTCATGGCAACATGGAGTGGGATATTTTGAGGGAAGGATTCTTATTGACCTTTAGCTTTGAAGATGGCTTCGGAAGAATCGATGAAGCTCTATAAGATATTAAGGTAGTTGTCTTCAGAACGCCACAAGAAACTATGGAATGTATCCAACCATATTGGAGCACCCAGCTGCACCATGCGTTGGAATGCTATAATGTCACTGTTGAAGAGGAAGATGAAGATCCAAGAAACATTAATATTCCCGAGGCAGAAGGGCATCACGCATGTTGTTCCTTAAGAAACCAATTTCCTGGCTGTAGGGAAAATTTGCTTAAGACATTAATAAATATTATTTAGTGTCACTTAGATATATGTTGTGTCTTTAAATGAAGGACTTGGAAACTTGATCTTTAAGCCTTAGTACATGTATGACTAGAATATCTCAGAATGCCATTTGTTGCTAGATAAAAATGATGAATGAAGAAAGCTTGAAGGAAAAGTTAAAGATAGTATGCTAATCTTTCATAGAAACTACTATCCATCGCTTAGAAGAATTATGGAAATGAGAACTGAATCATGGACAATATGCTGCTTAACATAGAAACTAGTATCTGTGACTCTGGTAGAAGTTAAAGATAATATGTTGGTCTTTCACAGAAACTATTATCTATAGCTTAGAAGAGAAGGTGGGGAACTTCAAGTATAGGAGCACTCTTTTAAGGAATTTTAACTTTATCTACATAAGCATATAAAGACCTGCAGCTTCATTAATATACTTGAAAGAAGAAAACATAACATGACACACAACAGAGAAGGTTACAAAATTATACCCAAAAACTCATGGAAACTTCTGATTCTTTCATTAATCAACGATGATATCAGGAATACAATGGCCTAGTCTCTGGGTTCTCCAAAATTCCAACCCTTTCTTAGTAAATTTTCTTCTTTTTATACATTGTGGAACAATTGTTGATCTCTGAAACTACCCAAATTATTTAACTGCTTTTCTAACTATATGAAGTAAAAACTATTACAAGATTTCACAGAGGGTAAAAGACACCTTAAAGAACATGAAATAATAGGAACATAACTGAATTAAGAAGGGAACGATAAATGTTGGCTTTCTCTACTAATCTGCTACCGAATTACTCTATAAATGCCCTAATGATGCTTAATTTGTTTTAGTCGTAATGAAATTCATTTAGTTCGTGTAATACCGGGCTTCCATGGGCATTTTGATTGGCCAAAATGAAAAGAAACATACCTGATTGTCTTCCTCTTCAGCTTCGGCTGTAACCCTGATTTTCCACTTTACACAACGAAATTAACGTGACCTTTGATTAATACGGAACTAAAAAGAGTTAATATTGTTGTATAAACCTGTCAAATCCACCCGTTCAGTGCTCCGTTGACTTCCATCGCGAATCACAATTGGCCCAATATATCATTGTAAAACTTAACTTTACGCACCCTTAGGCCGCATAACTATGGAAGTGTTGGACTTATGCATAAATCCTTTATATCTGCATTTTTCTATTGTATACCTTTTATAATGAAAATATACCATAAAACATGATTTTTCCACTTTTAATATGGTCCACACAACTATCGAGGCATACCTTTCCGCTGATATATCCCCACCATAGATCTGCGCTTTTCGGATTAGACAATCTATAAATATTTCGGGTGGGACATAAGCCTGGAGAATACTCACCCAAAATGGGCGGCTTTCTCTTTCCACCCAGCTGCTACATTTTGAATGATAAGTGGGATCAGGTGAGCTCCATTTAAAACCATTTAACGTTTTTTCTCCACCCGAAAACCTGCTTGTAGCTTGAAATCTGCCTTTTAGTACGCCTTGCAGACCCGCCGGACTTGTATAACATAATATATATCAACTATCGGATCCGGCCCGTCGCAAATCGCAATCGGCATTCCATATACATATATATAAAGTGTTATGCGATGATCGTGGACCCTCCAGGGCTTTTAAATATAATATATATGTGCTTTGAGTCCGACCTTTCTATTATAATCCTTTATAATAGAAATACATATAAAACTATGTAAACAACATATAGATGAAAGGCTTTTGATATATCAATAAAAACCTTTACAACTCGCGATAAGATGGACGCGTTGAGTTATAAAATATAGCATATAAACTATTGGGTCTAGAATCCCATCGCTTATCGCAATCGGCAAAGGAACCAACATACATGCATAAAAGGCTTTGCAGACCTGAGTTATTGAAACATATATATATATATATATATTCTATTATATATATATATATATATATATAATATATATATATATATTATTTTATAATTAATTATAATATTATTTATATATAATATATATAGCGCGCTCTGTGTTTTTTTTCGGACCCGCGAACTCTTAAACACAACATATATATTTCGAGTCTGGTGTTAATGCTTTACTTGTTTCCTTTGTAAATCCAATATATTTCTTTATTTCTTTTATGTTTGGATTTCGATATACAATTTATTACATCTCCCTCTTGCCTTATCTTTTTTCAAAATATTTTTCAAGTGATTTTTTTAATGAAAAAATGAATGAAACAAACAACAAAAAAACACATGTTACAACATCTGGCTCCACCTGGGGATAGTGCTTCTGCCACAAAAGCACTAAGAGCCACAGATTAGTGCCTTCACTTTGGGCATGGAGTCATATATTGCTTCGCATAAACTGAAATGCTATGGCATTTGTACATTGATTTCATGCCGGTATTTACAATGAAATGATGCTTATTCTTTAGAACTGGAAGTAATGATTTAAGTATTACCCATTTACAAGCACCTGTAGAGTTTCACCATCAAGATCTCAAGAATGAAGGTATTATTGGATCTCACTTCGGAAATTCTAAAAGGACCATACCAGAGAGGATCAAACTTCCCATGTTTACCCTTATCTTCTCTTCTGGTATCCCATCTCAATACTAAGTCTGCAACTTTAAAATCAATTTCCTTGGATTTTCTGTCAAAAATATTTTTCATCTTGGATTGATACATAATGAAGTTGTCTCTTACCTTGTCCCTGTTCTCGCTTAGCTCCACCACTTTTTTCATTCTTCTTACCAAAGCATTTGGTTCTTCTTTCACCTCCCAAATCATTGCAATCACTGGCTTCACAAGTTGACTTGGAAACAAAGCCTGAATTCCATATACTAATTCAAAAGGTGATTTCCCTATAGATGTTCTTGTAGTTAATCTAGCAGCCCATAGAGAAAACTTTAACTTAGAATCCCAATCTCTTTGATTTTCTGCAATGGTTTCCTTAAGGATCTTCATCAAAGTTTTGTTAGTAGATTCAGCTAATCCATTTCCCTGAGGATGGTAAGCTATTGAATGGGACAAAATAACATTATACCTTTTGAGACAAAGTAATGAACTTACTTGAATTGAAGACTTGAGCATTGTCCATTATAATTTTAATGGGGCATCCAAATCTGCTAAAAATATTTTCCTCCAGGAACTTCATTACTATCTGATCATCTGCTCTCTTAGTAGGAATTGCCTCTACCCATTTGGTGAAGTAATCAGTTGGTGTGAGAACCCACCTGTGTTGTCTGCTTGAAGGTTGATTGATTTCTCCAACAAAGTCCAATCCCCATTGTCTAAATGGCTCCTCTATGAAAATTGGAATCAAAGGTAAAGGGGCTAATCTCTTTTTCTCAACAAAAAGCTGACACTTCTGACAACTTCTAACAAACTTATATGTACCACCAAATAAAGTAGGCCAATAAAATCCTGCCTGAAGGACCTTATGTGCAGTTACTTTCCAACTGTAATGTCCTCCACAAAACCCCTCATGATAATCTTTGATTGTTTCTGTAAATTCATCTTCTGTTAAACATAGCAATAAAATTCCAGCAGGATCCTTCCAGTACAATCTGCCTTCCACAATCACATATCGTTGTGCCTTGATATTTAGTGCCCTATACTTTGTTCTATCCAAGGATTGGGGACAAGAAAGAAAGCACAAATAATGAATTATATGCTTATACCATTCTTAACACATAAATTTATACCTGACCTTCATACCTGGATCTTGCTCTCCTTCACTTTCTTCAGCTGCTTTTTCATCCACAGGTGCCAACAAGTTAATTCCCAATGCCTGAAAGTTTGATTCTGTCAACATTTTTGCCAATCCTTGTCCTTTCACCAACTTTGTGGGTTTTATGTCCAAATCAGATTCGTGGATCTTGGCAATCCACTTTCCTCTTCTGTCTTCTACATCTCCCTATAGTAATACATCTTTCATTGCAGCATTTGGCACATAAGCAATGATTTGTGACTGCAGCACATAAGTTCTAAAATCTTTCAGGTCTTTTACGAAAGCATACACATGTTTCTCAAGAATGTTATATTTCAGCTCAGAATCCTTAAGAATCTTACTAAAGAATGCAATTGGTTGCTCTCTCTCTTCATCATTCTTCTGCAGTAAGACAGTAGCTATTGAACTTGATGATGCAAATGAAAAAACTTGGAAATGATTTTGGTAATGATGGTTGATTAAGACTGGAGCTGCGTGTAATGCCTCTTTAATCCTAAAAAATGATTCTCTAGGTTATTTGGTCCAATTCACTTCATTCTCCTTCTTTAGCATATTAGTAATTTCTTTTACAATTTCTGCATAGTTGGATATAAATCTCCTTAGGAAGTTTGTCTTTCCCAGAAACTTTTGAATATCCCTTTTACTCATAGGCAATGGTATTTTCTGTATAACCTATACTCTGGCTGGATCTATCTTCACTCCTTCTCTGGAAACAATGTGTCCCAATAATTTTCCTTCTTCTAGAGAAAAAATGGATTTCTTGGTATTTAAGGAAAGTCCAAACCTTCTACATTTATCAAAAGACCTTTTCAAATGATCCAAATGTTCTTCATCAGACTTTGAGAAAACAATAATATCATGCAAACATATTACTACAAACTTATCTCCAACAAAAGCAATGTCCATAGCCCTTTGAAATGTAGCACCTGCATTCATTAATCTGAAAGGCATTCTGGCATACATAAATGTTCTCCAGGGAGTTGTGAATGGTGTTTTCTTCTGATCCTCCTTATCCACAACCACCTGGTTATAACCAGAAAATCCATCTAGCATTGACATTCTAAAAGATCTAGTTACCTTTTGCAGCACATGATCCATCTTAGGCAATGGATAGTTATCCTTCAAAGAAGCCTTGTTGAGATTTTTGAAGTCCACACACAACATTATTTCTCCATTTTTCTTTCTCACGGGTACTAAATTAGCCACCCAATTAGAATACCTGAGTAGGACTATAATTTTGGCATCAAGCAACTTCTTGAACTCCTTTTCAATTGATGGTAGAAGCAGAGGATTTATCTATTTGAGCTTCTGTTTGTAAGGTTTAAATCCCTCCTTCAAAGGAATCTTATGCTGAATAATATTTACATCATATGTTTTGAGATCTTCATAATACCATGCAAAGACATCAACATAAATTCTTGAAACGTTTAGTATATCGTTCTCGAAAATTAGGTGAAACTCCACCATATAATTTGACTAACCTGGGATTCCCCTGAGTTCCAATGTTGTGATCCTAAATATGTTCATCCTGTGAAATTTTTCCTGAGTCCATAGCCACATCATTGGAATTAAAAATCCTTTCGAGAGGAACAAGTACTTTGACAGAAAATTATCTTTCAATTGAAAGATCTTCTTATTTGCTATTGAATCTTTTAAACCAATGGCTTCTGCAATTTCTGTTGTCTCTTCTTCATCCTAATCAATTTCTGTGCCCTGGAACTCTTCAACCATAGTCAAAAACTCCTTTATTTGTTGGTCATCCTCAAAAACTTTCTAGTTCTTAACATTATCAGGAACAGAAGGTCTGTATCTCATTTCTACCTCATATCTTAGTCTTGGATTAATAGGAGGCTTCAAAGTACTAACAACCACAGCCAATGAATCTGCCAATCTATTCTCATCTCTTGGAATGAATTGAATGTTAAAAGCTTCAAAAAAGTTCTCAATCAAATCCCATACCTCATTTCTATATTCCTGGAGCCTAGGATGCTTTGTTTGGCAGTGTTCTTTTATCTGTTTAAGAATTAGCTCCGAATCTCCAAAAGCAGAAATTGACTTAACTCCCATTTGTTTGGCTATTTGTAGAGCAATAATCAAGGACTCATATTCTGCCACATTGTTTGTTGCCTCAAATTGTAATTTAAAAGAAAAAGGGAACATATTACCTTAAGGTGCAATTAGAAGAAAACCAACACATGTTCCTTCCCTAGAATAAGCTCCAAAAAAGAAGCATTTCCACACTTCTTCCGTTTGCAGATCTGTAATTACATTGGCTGAAGCGAGCTGCTTCTAATTATCTTCAGCAAGCTCTGCATTATCATGCAATGTGAAACAAGTAAAGTCATCCTTCTCGTAACCATATATAGGTGAATTTCTTGCTCCATTTTTCATAATTGTTTTTACAAACCTAGTTTCTCTATACAATCTCCTCTCCTCCCCACCGAAAATTGATATAACAACATATGTAAAATCTAGTTTCAAAACACCTCCCAGTTTAGCCCCCCAGGACCTAGATAGAAGCATTCAAAATCTAGCAGGAATATCTACTACTACAACATCCATGACCAAGCTTCTAGCTGGAATTTGGGCTAGTGACACTACCAGATCCTTAATAACACCCAGACACTTGACCTTGTTTGAATCAAAAGAATACAAATCCCTATAAGGTTTAGTCACTTGTAGATTTAGTTGCTTCATCACTAACATAGGCATAAGATTATGTGAAGCTCCTAAATCAAACATACAATTATGTAGGAGGAAATCATGAACCGATAGGGAAATATAAAAAAGGAGGTATTGAATAATCTACTTCCTATACATGTGGGCCAAAAACCACTACTGGTTTATCTTCCTACAGATTTACAGTGTCACTCTCATTTTTTTTTAAATTAATAAACTCAACAATCTCCTTTAGATAAGTAGGTTTTTTGCCAATTCTGTAAGGGGAACTTGTATTCTTACCTTTTCCAACTCCTTAGTAAGACTAAACAAGTGACCTTGTTTAGCATTCTTTTCATTCTCATCTTCACCTTTCTTTATGACTGGAATTACTTGAGGAATTGAAACAAGTTCTTCTAAGGATTTTTTCTAGTTTGATCTTGTGAAGACTCACCTCGAAGTATCTGTGTCTTTCCATTTGCATTCTGTTGCTACTTCCCTTTATTTACTTGTTTTATAGGCTGAGATTCTTGTGGAGTCGCCTTTGGTGAGGAAGTTGAAACTTGCTACTCACTTTCTTTTTCTTGATTTCTTGATCTTTTCCTAGATCTTAGGTCATATTTCTTATGTAGTTCAACCTGCATAAAATCAGAGAATTGTTTCCAATATTCATCAATTTCATTTTCATCATGAATAACAGCTACTTCATCATACACATACTCTTATCCTTCAATTCTAAGTTCATCTTCATCTACTACATATAATGTAGAAATTTGATCTTCATGTTGTTCTTCACCAGGATCTGCTTCTACATATAAGGGTGCTTGAATTTGATTTTGATCTTTCCTTTCCTTTTGCAAGATTTGCAAAGGTTGTCTTCTTAATTGGGGATTAAAGTTCTTATGATACTATGTTTGTCTCTGAGAGTTCTTATTTTCTAACTCTAACCTATTTAACTTATCTGACAATGTTTTAATTACATCACATATCCTCCAATGATTGACTTTGAGAGGATTCTATCTTTGCCTTTCCCTTGTCTTGGGTAGGCTATGTTTCTGGTGCTTTTCCTGCAGCCACCATATTCACTTCTATCTTTAAAGCATTTGTTTGAATTTGATCAAGGGTTGGAGCTCTTCTTTCCCTTAATGTGAATCCAAAATTTGATTCAAAAGCCCCTGCAAAAGTTATTTTTAAACCAGCAGGAGGAGGCTTAATCTCTGTTGGGAGACTATTGTACAATTTGTTAAATCTTCTGATAAATTTGGCCATAGTTTCATCAGACTTCTTCTTTATGGCATTAAACTCTGTTAATGAATATCTATGGTCTCTTTTTTCTCTCCATCTATGAGTAAACACACCTTCCATCTCTTCCCAAGAAGGAATGGTATTATTGGGAAGTCCTTTGAACCATTTCCTTGCTTCTCCATCCAAAGACTGAACAAAGAGTCTTAGAACAACATCTAAATGTTCAACATTTAGGGTTTCTGCAAAATTACAAAATACTACTACATGATTCTTTGATGTCTGTTCATCTTCTCCTGAAAAATGAGGAAGAGTTTTAAGGTAATCCTGTGGCATTTGATTGAAAGGTTGTGGTATTTGAAGGGGTGCATACCAATTCACTAAGAATGCAGGTGCTGCCATGTTTAATTAACTTTTATTACCAACAGACGTGGAACCTGATTTAGAGGTAAATGGAATGTGCACAAGTGGTAATGTGGCTATTGGTTGAGGTTGAATGATTATACAAGATAAATGAAAAGTAACAGATTCTAAAGATTGCTCTTGACAGTTAGGTTCCTAAAATGAAGATGATGAAAAGGATGATTCTTTATCAGATGAATGTTTAGATTAATTGTTTCCTGATGCAGACAATGTAGGAATTGGTGTAATTGGAATCCTAGACCTTCTAACCCTCCTAGAAACTAGCCTTTCAGAATCTAAAAGAGCTTGAACCTTCTGTTGTGAAGTGTCTGATCTTGTATGGGGCCTTCTTGAAGCAAGAGTTATTGCTTCGATTCAAAACAGCCATATATTTCCTCCTCACTAAACAACCAGAGGAAAATATTGAAACCCAGGGAAAATTCTTCTTGCTTCTCTCCCCGGCAACGACGCCAATTTATGTTGTTCCTTAAGAAACCAATTTCTTGGCTATAGGGAAATTGTGCTTAAGACATTAATAAATATTATTTACTGTCACTTATTTGTCACCTAGATATATGTTGTGTCTTTAAATGAAGGACCCAAAAACTTGGTCTTTAACCCTTGGTAGATGTATGACTAGAACATCTCAGAATGCCATTTGTTGGTAGATATAAATGATGAATGAAGAAAGCTTGGAGGAAAAGTTAAAGATAATATGTTGATCTTTCACAGAAGCTGCTATCCATCACATAGAAGAATTATGGAAATGAGAACTGAATCATAGACAATATGCTGCTTAACACAGAAACTACTATCTGTGACTTTGGTAGAAGTTAAAAATAATATGTTGGTCTTTCACAGAAACTATTATCTATAGCTTAGAAAAGAAGGTGGGGAACTTCAAGTATAGGAGCGCTCTTTTAAGGAATTTAAACTTCATAAGCAAATAAAGACCTGTAGCTTCATTACTATACTTGAAAGAAGAAAACATAACATGACACATAACATAGAAGGTTACAAAATTATACCCAACAAATCATGGAAGCTTCTGATTCTTTCATTAATCAATGATGATATCAGGAATACAGTGGCCTAGTCTCCAGGTTCTCCAAAATTCCAACCCTTTCTTAGCAAATTTTCTTCTTTTTATACATTGTGGAACAGTTGTTGATCTCTGAAACTACCCAAATTATTTAACTATTTTTCTAACTATATGAAGTAAAAACTATTACAGGATTTCACAGAGGGTAAAAGACACCTCAAAGAACATGAAATAATAGGAACATAACTGAATTCAGAAGGGAACGATAACTGTTGGCTTGATCTGTTAATCTGCTGCCGAATTACTTTGTAAATTCCCTAATGATGCTTAATTTGTTTTTGCCGTAATGAAATGCGTTTAGTTCGTGTAATCTTGGGCTTACATGGGCATTTTGATTGGCCAAAATCCAAAGAAACATACCCGATTGTCTTCCTCTTCAGCTTCGGCTCTAACCCTAATTTTCCACTTTACACAGTGAAATTAACACGACCTTTGATTAATACAGAACTCAAAAGAGTTAATCTTGCTTTATAAACCTGTCAAATCCGCCCGTTTAACGCTCCGTTGACTTCCATCGCAAATCGCAATCAACCCAATATATCACTGTAAAACTTAACTTTACGCACCCTTAGGCCGCATAACTATGGAAGTGTTAGACTTAAGCATAAATCCTTTATATCTACGTTTTTCTATTGTATACCTTTTATAATGAAAATATACCATAAAACATGCTTCTTCCACTTTTCATATGGTCCGCACAACTATCGAGGCATGCCTTTCCGCCGATATATCCCCACCATAGATCTGTGCTTTTCGGATCAGACGGTCTATAAAGATTTTAGGTGAGACATAAGCCCGGAGAATACTCGCCCAAAATGGGTGGTTTTCTCTCTCCACCCAGCTGCTACATGTCGAATGATAAGTGGGATTGGGTGAGCTCCAATAAAAACCATTTACAGTTTTTCTTCGCCTAAAAACCTGCTTGTAGCTTGAAATCTGCCTTTTAGTACACCTTGCGGACCTACCGGACTTATAACATAATATATATCAACTATCGGATCTGGCCTGTTGCAAATTGCAATTGGCATGCCATATACATATATATAAAGTGTTATGCGATGATCGCGGACCCTCCGAGGCTTTTAAATATAATATATATATGCTTCGAGTCCTACCTTTCTATTATAATCCTTTATAATAGAAATACATATAAAACTGTGTAAACAACATATATATGAAGAGCTTTTGAAATATTAATAAAAACCTTTACAACCCGCAATAAGACGGACGTGCTGAGTTATAAAATATAGCATATAAACTATCGGGTCTAGAATCCCCATTGCTCATCGCAATCAGCAAAGGAACCAACATACATGCATAAAAGGCTTTGCAGACCCACCAGAGTTATTAAACACATTATATATATATATATTTTGGTCCGGCCGTTATTGTAGATCGCGATTGGCAAGATCACATACATATAATATAAGTGCTCTATGTTATTTCGGACCTGCCGACATTATAAACATGGCCTATATAATATCAGGTCCGAAACCCAATCGCAAATCGCAATCGGTGCTTGTCAGCGGAACCAATCGTCCATAATCATTGCGGACCCGCGGAAATTTTAAACGTAACATATATATTTCACGTCCGGTGTTAATGCTTTAACACTTGTTTCCTTTGTAAATCCGATATATTTCTTTATTTATTTTATGTTTTGATTCCGATATACAATTTATTACATCTCCCTCTTGCCTTATCTTTTTTCAAAATATTATTCAAGTGATTTTTTGAATGAAACAAACAACAACAAAAAATACATGTTACAACAACGTAGTTGAAGGCCCACAAATAGACAACCTGAACATGACCACGTCATTGAAGACAAATCAAGTAAACATTGGTACTAAAGCAGAACTGAAGTTTGAAAATATTGGAGACTATTGGGACGATGCCACTGTAGATAAGGTTGTTGAGTTACTCCACGAATACTAGGACCTCTTCCCTACCAAGTTTTCAGATTTTAAGGGCATAATCGGCAATTTGGGCGCTATGAAGATGACTTTGAAGCTGGACGCAATGCCTATTAAATAGAGGTCGTATCACCTTAATCCTAAATACAAGGAAAAGGTTCTCCTAGAGTTGGGTAAGATGTTGGAAACAGGCATCATAGAACCGGTCGAAGAATCTGATTGTGTGAGCCTGATTATGGTTCAGGAGAAGAATCATAAGGGTGAGATAACGATTTTCATAGATATGTGGAAGCTCAATGATGCGTGTGCCCATGATCCATTCCCAACTCTGTTTACAGATGAAGTGCTAGACAATGTTGGAGGGCAGGAGGCCTATTCCTTTACTGATGGGTTTTCTGGATATCATCATACTAAGATCGCGCCCGAGGATAGAAGAAAAACGACCTTCGCAATAGAGTGGGGTTGTTTTTAGTACACTGTGATGCCATTTGGACTCAAGAATGCACCTGCGATATTTTCTCACGTACTCATTGCAACATTCAAAGAGTTCATTCATAAGTCCCGGGAAGTGTACTTTGATGACTGGATGGTGTTCGGACTAGTAAAGCGCCATGTAGCAAGTCTATGCCTGATGTTGTATACGTGTCGCAGATACCAGGTTGCACTGAACTGGAAGAAATGCATATTTTGTTTTCCCTTTGGGATCTTGTTGGGTCACGTGGTGTGCAAACAAGGATTGCTCGTGGACCCTGCAAAGATTGCGGTGATAGTGAATCTGGAGGCCCCGAGGAACATTAAGTAGCTACACGCGACGCTAGGACATATGGGATATTATAGAAAATTTATCAAAGCATATGGTCAGATTACCATGCCCATGGAGAAACTGCTGAAGAAGGACACAACATTCTATTGGGACGAAGAATGTCAGCGCAACTTAAATGTATTGAAAGAAAAGATGGTCACCGTACCAATCTTAGTATCCCTTATTGGAAAAAGGAATTTCACATCCATGTGGATACCTCTTGCATTGCGTTGGGTGTAGTATTAAAACAGTCCAGTGAAGGAGAAATGGACCATCCTATATCCTTCACGAGTAGGAAATTATCAAAGGCTAAGAAGAATTATTCAATGACTAAGCGCGAAGGATTGGCCATGGTGTACGCGCTGCATAAATTCAGGCATTATCTTTTAGGAGGGCATTTTAAGATGTACACAGATCATTTTGCTTTGAAATACCTGGTCAATAATCTTGTGTTGGTAGGGGAGATCTACAGGTGGTTGCTATTATTTTAGGAGTATGAATTTGAAGTAATTGTGAATCCAAGGAATTTAAATGCAGGACCTGACCATCTGTTGTGGATCTAAACAGGCGAAGAGCCTACTAATTTGGAGGAAGGGTTTCCAAATGCACAACTCTTTGGGGTACGGTAGAAAACATTCATTTTGTAGACATTATTCACTTCTTGACTACAGGGATGGCACCAAAAGGATATATAAGTTAACAAAAGAAGGAATTAGTAGTACGCGCAACATATTTTTCAGTTATTGTGGTAAATCTATATAAGATGGGTGCAGACGAAATATTGTGAAGATATGTGCCAGATTTTGAGCAAGATAGCATTCTCGCTGAAGCTCATGAGGGGCCTACGAGAGGTCATTATGCAGGAAAGGCAATTGCGCAAAATATTTTGCGTGCATATCTATGGTGGCCAATGCTGCACAAGGATTCCAAGGTGTATTGTAAAGCATGCGATGCATGTCAGAGAATGGGTAGACCATCACAAAGGGATGAATTGCCATTGCATCCTCAAGTATCTTTGCATCCATTTGAGAAATGGGCGATTGATTTCGTTGGGCCAATTCAGCCCCCAGGAAAGAAAACAGGTGCGCACTATATCATCACCGCGACGAAATATCTAACCAGATGGGTGGAAGCACAACAAATTAAGGATTGTATAGGGGCTATGACAACAAATTTCTTGTTTGAATATGTCTTAACCAGATTTCACTGTCCGAAAGTGTTGATGAGTGATATGGGTACACACTTTTTGAACGAAACAATCAGCTCGTTGACAGAAGAATTCCAAGTCTACCATCAGAAGAGTACACTATATCACCCACAAGCCAATGGAACTATTGAAGCCTTCAATAAGTTTTTGGAGAACACCCTAATGAAGATCTACAACACATAGCAGAATGACTAGGATGGGCACGTACCTGCAGTACTATGGGCTGATAGGACTACCTGTAAGAAGCTGACAGGGAAAACACCATTTAGATTACTATATGGGGTTGAAGTTGTAATTCTGATAGAGTACATGATGCCTAGTCTGTGCATAGCAGCACTCATGGGTATGACAGATTGCGAGGCCTTAGAGGGGCGGTCGCACAGCTGATGGAGCTCGGAGAGGATTGATTTCTTGCAGTATTTCATCAGTAAGTATAGAAGGAATGAGAAAAATCATTGCACGATCACCACATCAAGCTTCACACATTCAAGGTAAACGATATTGTCTTGTTATATGATAGTAAATTCACTAAATTTCTTGGGAAATTCCAGATGCATTGGCTAGGGCCATATATTATCAAAGAAATTACAGATGGAGGGGAAATTCAGCTCGCGAAGATGAATGAGGAACCTTTTTCCGGCAAAAGTGAATGGGAGAAGGTTGAAATTGTATACAGGGGATCCTATGCAATGACTATATGGCGACAGGAGAGCCTTAGTGCTCTTGGCAGTTGCAAGGGAGAGTGGGACTATAAAATACATTGCCTAGTTTGGAGGACAATGCAATGAATAGGCTGTGTGGAAAGTGGTGGAGTTGCAACCTACGAAGCTGCGCACAGGAAGCTGGGCCATTGAGGGAGGTGCTGCACAACATGGCAGAAAAGTGACTATTGGAGTCAGTATTCATGACTTGATGGCTAGAAGATGGTTAAGAGGAGTGGGGTGGCATAATTTAAGGCAAAAATATTTGAAGATATGCGAACAAAACAATATTTATTATTAGAAAATGGGGAGAACGGTCGGATTTGAATTCAAAACCCCCTATAAATTACGCGTGCCAGTCCAACAGAGAACACTTTGTGCCCTCAGAATTGTTAGTGAGATTTTTTGTTTGTTGCCTATGAACTAATTGTATTGGGAAGACTTAGTCGTGAGCCCTGCATTTGTTAAGTTGTTTGAGCTAAACCAGAAGTGCATCCTAGAGAAAATTCTTGGCCCCAGTCCTACGGAAACTATGAGTACTGGTGATGTTTCCTCTGAGGGAGTTGCCCCAGATGTTTTAAGTATGGAAGATCTAACTCGTGTGCCTATGAAACCGAGGTCACCTAGGCCGAAGCCTATCCTTGCTAGAGAAACCCAAACAACCAAACCAAGGAAGGACAAGCAGAAGAAGCCAGTGTCGGTGCACACATCCCCCAGGACGCATAATGAAATGCAGAAGTAAAGAAAGATAAGTAGTCGGAGAATGTGGTCGACCTGGAGGCAGAAGAAGTCCAGGGAACAAAAGACATTGATGCTGCAGGTGTAGAATCCATAACTAGGCTACCAGAGTATATCCCTCCATGGAAAGGAAAGGAAAAGGTTACGAAGGACCCATATTCTGACAATTTCACCATTTCCACACCTCTGCTACAGGAGCAGGTACCTTTTGAAGGTTTGTGGCTCGCGCAGATCCCACTGTTGAAAATGGAGGATTTGGACATCGTAAATCATGCTAGGTTTCCACACTTGGCGACAGATAGGTATATGAGAAGGGTGTATTACACAGAATTAGGTGTGATAGTATTAGAGACGGAGGAATGGGTCCACTGTATGGAGCACTTTGGATTACTCAATCTGCTGTGGGTACCCTATTATCAATGCACCCGCATTAACACAGTTTGTTTGCACAAGCTGCTCACTTTGGTGCACGATGGGTGTTTATGGCTAGGAGGGCCTATCCCCATCACATATATGCTTATTCACAGAATCACGCACCTACCTTATAAGGGTACGAACCCAACCAAGGAGTTTGGTAGAAAGACCGGGGACAAAGGCCTCACTGAAAGAATGAAGAGAGATTATAGCCTCGTGAAGAAGTCACGAGGGTATTCGATCATTTATATCACAAATTTGGCAGTTCAATTGGCCACCCAAATCTTAGTGGGGAAGGTGATGATGAAATGTCATGCGGACGAAGTTCCAACGCCCGTAGTTTCCCTCGCTGCACAGTGCGTGAAGGGCGTATAATTCAACTAGTCAAGATACCTCTGTCATAAGTTCCTAGCAAACTGTCAAGAGGCCCAAGATGAAACGAAGTCATTCCACTACGCTTGGTTGTTGCTGTCAATTGTGTTAGTTGCATAGGAATTGTCAGAGGCCAGCCAATTTCCTCTGCTTGAGGAAGGATTGTTGGAAGCAACGCAATTCACTTACTTATGGGCTACACAGGATCTTGCATGAATTACATAAACGAAGATATTTTGGGTCCTTATGGAAATGAGTCTGTTGGCATTATGATACATATGTTGTACTTGATGGCAACCCACTCATCTCAGATGATAAATTATAGTGCAGAAAAGTTCACGGAATTTTATGCAGAGAAAAGCTTATTTCATGTGGAGAAAAGTTCACGGAATTTTATGCAAATAAAAGTTTATTTCATGTGGAGAAATGTTCACGTAATTTTATGCAGAGAAAGGTTTATTTCATGTAGAGAAAAGTTCACGGAATTTTATGTAGAGAAAAGTTTATTTCATGTGGAGAAAAGTTCACACACTTTCATGGTTGGTTCATGGTATTAGTCCGATAGTTTTTGATCCTATGGTTTTGGTCCGTGGTATTGCATC
>APFE030540248.1:0-15354 GCA_000404065.3 Pinus taeda | reverse complement strand
TGAATATAATGGTGAAGAATCCTCTAGATCCTAATTTTAGTTGAGTTTCACCCTTAATTGTCCAGTTTTTCTGAAGGTAATTGAGGAGGGTCTTCGCTAATGGCCAAGGACCTATAAATTTGCTTATAATCACTTTCTCTTTCATGTGCTCTATTGTTGATCCTAGTTTATCCACAAGGATCTCTAATAATATAGCTTCCTCAGCCTGAGACTGCCATGGTTCTACTTTTTTATTAGCATTTACTTGTGGTTCAGGGGAACACTTGATGATGGACGTGGAATATGGTGATATGTTGTCGAGCCTGTTGCTTGAAAAAAGGAAGGCTGACTATTAGGATTGCATGGTTGTTGATGAGAGGAGTCACCGACAACAATATATTTGAATGAGGGGTCTCCTCTTCCCCCCCATGGGGCTTCCATTCAATTGCAACAAAGGATGCATATATTTCACGTAACCCTAGTAGGAACTTGTATTACCTCATGCAATGACAATTAAAATACAATAAGTAATTTTTCTTTGTAGGTTTGACTGGTGAGACATGTTCGAATGGATTGAAATTCTAGTCACTTGGATACATAAAGGCTCACCAAAATGCTTTTTTCCAATTGTGCTACAACCCGCAGATGATAAAAAAAATATTTTAAAAAAAGTTATTAATTAGTTGATTTTTAGGATTTTTTTTTCCAATTTTTAGCAACCTGAGATGTATCATGAAGTAAGTTCTATGATACTTATCATGGACTATTTCCTATTAACATTTACCATCCAATTAATTTATATAGCTACATTAATCTTAACAAATTTTATAACAAATATTAAATATGTCACTTCACTTTCAAAATATTAATTTTAAATTTACTATATTATTCTAGAGAATATGATATTTCAATTTCAAAATGTTACTAGATTTTCTCTCTTTATATATTCAAAACATTAATTAATTATGCCAAGAGGCACATATATTTAGAACAGACCTTCTAGAAATTTATGTTAATTATCATTATTATTAGGTGGATGGTGGAGATTTAACCTCTAAGGAGTACGTTGAAATATTGAAAATGTCATATTGGTATGGTATTAATAATCCATGGCATAGGCCCATAGTATTATAACAAAATCCATTTACAAGTTAAGAATATTGTTAAGAATATTTCCATGATAAAGTTGGCGTGAATATTTATGGTTAGGAAAATTATTTAACTCATATATATTTTTTTTATAATACTTAGAATTAGGCTTACAGTAGAATATTGTTGGATTGGTTTGTTGAGATATTTTCTCAACAAGAAAAACTTTTAGTTTAGCATTTATTGGATCTCATAAGAACTATATATGTGCAATGCATTTTTTGCTTTAAAATGTAATAGGCCAATATCACTTTTGTGTGGTGTGCATCTTTGATTTATTTCTTCATATTAAATCCCTTTTGAGCTTAAGTCCCTCATGGGAGGGGCAAGGAATATGTGAGAAATGTGATGGTAATTTATTGTAATAATAGGTTAGTGTAGATATGTGAGTGTTTTGTATGAATATTTTAATTGTGTGTGGATGTTGGTTAGCTACGAGTGAAAGAGAATTGTGAAAGTTAAGGATTTCTCCTGTACTATGATTGACAACAATGAATGTTACTTCTTCTCTATGATCTGAAAATGTCTACATGAAGATGAAGGGATGAGTTGTTTGTTGTTGTTGTGGCATGTTATCCTTGTGTTGAACAATCATCAATGTGAAAAAAAGAACCCACATACACAGTCGAGCGCTCCTTACAAGATCGATCTACCCATGTGGATGAAGACTGACCGCAACTAAATTTAGCTGAACATAAGCCTTAGAATGATCCTTCTAATTGTATGGTATTGTCCACTTGATCGATATAGTATTACATTTTCCTATATGAATAGTCCAAGGACATATTTGAGTGACCACTTACATGCAAGTTCTCAGCAAATACTTTCAATGAATCTTTCTCTTGTAATAAAATCCCTGTGATGGAAAAAATGCCTATGAGGCGACTTACATTGGCTAACTATTGAGAGTGTTTTGTGTGGATGTTGAGGAATTCCCCCCTCTTCCTCCCTACAAATTTAATTGTTTTAGCAGTGTATGCTTCATTTGTAGCCAAACAGATCTAGCACTTCTCTTCTGTCTTTTTTCTCTTTGTCTCTCAATCTCTTTGTTGTGCCTTGCTTCTAAGCTCCTTTAACATGATGTCTGAGGATAGTTTCCATAAGTGAGAAAGAAAATTTTCAAGGAATCTTTGTGGCCCTTGGTGAAGGCCATTTCTGCATTCACTAATAACAATCATGTATTTTTTTTCTTTACAGAGAAATATGGTTTTGCTATCTTTATCCGATGTTGTCCCCAAATCTGAAGGACCAAGTTGAATCTTGGGATAAATATTGCAATTTTTTTCAAGTCATTGTTAATAGTGTAGTTAACATGCAATGGTTGAGTCAATGGCTCTAGGATATTAGTTCAAGTTATTTTGTCAATGGTATACTTATAGTTTTATATATTGTTGAGAGCTAATTGGAACAATTCCATATTTATGTGATTGAGCTTGCATATTCCATACTGCCAAAGTGAAGCCACAAATTTGAGGATATGACCAAGTTGTATTTAGATCTAATGCATAGGTGTAGGAAATGTGGTTGTCTCTATAGAATTTCATAATTTTGTTTTTTTTGTTTTTTTGTTTTTTTTTTTTTGGTTTTTTTTCCAATTATATATATTTTTTGGTTTGCAAATTGAAAGTGCGGAACTGATCATTGAACAATGTAACACAATTCAAATTAGTGGTTCTTGGCACTCAAAAACCCTTGAACACATCATTAGCTTGATTGTGTTTACAATCTATTACAATTTGTTGTTTTTGGCTCTTGAAAACCCTTGAATACAGGCTATTGGTTATAGTATGAGATCCTTGTGTGTTAGACAAGTCAAGTTGTATGATCAATTTCTAAACACATCTAGTTTCTAGACTTCCGTCCTAGAAATTGACGGATAGCCAAAAGTGAAATATCGAATAAATGATGGTATTCTCATAGAGTGGTTTAGTTAATTGATCACTTTTCTTGCAAAAGCCCCGACGAGCTGATTATGTCAATATTTTGTATCATACAAGTATATCAATGATGGTTAGAGGCAATTGTGTCTTAAATGGGTCATGTGGTAAGCACAAAGTTATGGTAGAGAAAGAGTGCAACCCAAGATATTCTGGTGTGGGTATAATTGTTGATGAAGACCATACTAGTATTAGACAAACATTTGTGTTGTAATTTGTGATTTTAATATTGATCTTTGTAATGTTAATTTTGTAATGTAAGCATTAAGGGAGGGACTTAAACTTATAATTAATGCTTACAATAGAATAGTGTTGAATTGGATTGTTGATATATTTTCTCAACAAACAATCCCTTAGTTTAAAATTTGTGGGACATCATAAGCACTATATATGTGTGATGCATTTTTAGTTTTGAAATGTAATCAACAAATATCTCTTGTGTGATGTGCAATTTTGATTTCTTTAATAATAATAATAATAAATATAAAATTATAATTAAAATATTATAATTCTTTAATTCCAAGCTTTACGCTTCTTATAAATTAATGGTCTATTAAAATTACATAGTTACTTTGATTAATATAATTAGATATACCATTTTAAAAAATATAACTTTCCAATGAATATATTACTAGAACTTATTATGTATATATATATACTATATATATATATATAAATAATTAATAATATATATATATATATATATAATAATTATTATATATAATATATACTTGAGAAACAACTTGCATCAATGTCATGGTTTTATATTACGAATCAAAGCACTATACATTAAAATAACTCTCTTTCATCCATGTGGTACCACTAGTGCTACCTATAATGTTAATTCCACGTACTCAGTGAACGGTGGTAATCCCTATCAAGTGTTTTTTTCAAGATTTTAAAGTGAAGATTTTAATGTTTTATGGTTTAAAATATATTTATATAGATCTATTTTAATTATGACTTTTCATTTTTTCATGAGGATGAACCACATTAGTTGATTCGAAACTCAATCAAATCTTAATGATGTGAGTAATCCGAAAGACATTTATTTACAAAATGGATCACAAAAGTCTTAGATTTAAATTGTATTTTTAACTGCTAAATAGAGTTTATCGATAACCAAATAAACATTTTAACCATACAAAATTATTTTTTTTAATGATATATACATATTTTTTTAAATGATATTGACATTAAAATATTTTACAAAACATGTACATCCAAATTAATGGTATTTTTTATTATTAATGTATTTTTTAGTATATGTCAAAATATTTTATTAATAACTCACATTGAATATTTTTTTATATATAAATTAAAATATTTTATTTCAACTTAAATTAGTTAACATAGATTTTCAAATAGTTTATTTAATCACTTGATTTTTTTTTTTAAATCTAAGATTTAAATAGCTTACTGACACATTTTTTATTCTAATTCTTTTACAACATATTCATTTTTTTTACTTTTAATTACTTTACAACATGTTCATTTTTTTATGATAAAGGGAAATTATTTTTCTATTTAGAACATAGTTTTTAATTTTTATTTTAAAAGAAAAGGACATATTTACAAACTTACACATCCCCTCATACTAGATTGTAGATTGAGCCTCTTGACTTAAAAATTAATATTATTTAAAATATATTTTTGAATATATAAATCAATTTAACAATTAAAAAAAATTCATAATACAACTCAAATTAAAACAAAAAATTTGAAAAGACCTCCACAGATCAAAATACACCCCAATTTATTAAAAAAAACAAAAATCAAAAAATCAAAACTTCTAAGTCAAAGTACACTAAAAGGTGCAAACGACCATATCAATCTCTAATAAAAAGTACAACTGATGTGTGCTAAGGGATCATCAGCATCTTAAGTTTGTGAAAATGGTTCATCCATAAGAAAATATCGTAACTTTGAAGTTTAGGTTTATGACATTGGAAAGCTTTGAAATGAATGAAGGTAAGGTGGTTGTGTATCCTATTCAACCTTGATAGTGAAGGTTGATGTTGAAGGCCATGCGTCTGCAGTGGGTGCTTAGACACAGGTGAGAATATGAACCGTTGTTGTCACCCTTAAATTCCAACACGATATAAGAGCTAATTTCTCCGTCAAAATACTCCATACGTACGTTCACTATGTGGGTAACTTGGATGGCGTGTATTCACAAGATTCACATAGATGCAACGATTAGTCTATGATATATATTTTAGCAATCTGTTGATCTTGCTCCTCGGCCTAGTCATAATGATGAACCTAGATTGAGGTTTGAAACGCACCGACCAATAATCCTTCATGTGATTTTCCAGAAGATCTTAATCATTATCTCATGAATCACAAAAGCATCTAATTTGAGAAACTTACAAATAAATTTTACTTACAAAAACAATTATAATATGTATATCATATTTAAATAAATTTATATAATAATGATTCATATTTATAATGGTTTACCAGACTTTAAGAGAGTATTTGAGATTCTTAAATAATTTATATCTATGATAAAAAATAAGGGAGAAATGCATTTTGAAATTAGCATAAAAACTTAATTGTCAGGCTAGGAGGTAACTCCACAAACCTTTTTTTTTTCATTAACATGGAACATGAATATATACATGAAGAGGGAGGCTATTGGGTTTCATCTCCCAATCTCTCTTCGTCTTTCAATTCCATTTATTTTATTATTTACAATATTTACATGGATTTACCTAATCCCAAAGATCATGTGTCAACATTCCCCCCCTTAATCTAAAGGGATGTTCATGAGTTCAAGCATTATTCTAAATCTTTCAAACTTTTCTCTTCGAAGCGCTTTGGTAAAGGTGTATGTGATATGCTCATTTGTGGAACAATGGTGTAGGTAGATTGTCTTGGCCTCATCATGATGTCGAATCAAATGGTATTTTGTATTTATGTCCTTTGTTCAATCGTGGAACTTTGGTTTCTTGGACAACATTATTGAAAAAGTATTTCTAATCAAGAGAGGATTTGAATGCACTTGTTTCTCCTGCAAATATTCCAAATTTTCCCAAGACGCACAATTTTCTTTGTGGCTTCATTTGCTCCCACATATTCTGCCTCAGTTGTGGAGTCCATTGGAACAAATTGTTTGTGTGACCTCCAGGAGACAACTACTGATCAAAGGGTCATAACATAACCTGAAGTAGATACCCCAATTTTTGTATCTCCATCAAAGTCTAAATCAGAGTATCCAATCAAGCTAGAGTCACCCACCTATGTATACTTAAGTCCAAAATCTTGAGTTCCCTTCAGGTACTTTAGAACTCTTTTTGTAGCAAACCAATGACCCTTACAAGGCTTTTGCATAAACCTGGAGAGGATTCAAGCAGTAAATTAAATGTTTGGTCTGGTAGTATTCAGGTAGTTGAGACTTCCTACAAGTTTTCTATACTTTATTGCATCCTCAAATTAGTTTCCTTAAGCGGATGTGAGCTTTAAATTCTATTCCATTGGTGTAGTCAAAGGATTGCACTCAATCATGTCAAACCTATTGAACAGATATCCAATGTACTTCTTCTGAGAGAGGAATATAAACTTAGGATGTTGAGTTACTTCAATACCAAGATAGTAGTGAATATAGCCCAAATATTTCATTTCAAAACCTTTCCTTAATTCCTTATTTATGGATGTAATGTAGCTCCCATTGTTCCCTGTCTTCAAAACATTATCTACATACACCACAATATATACAATTGTTTTACCAACTTTCTTGGCAAATAAAGTCGCATCATCAAGATCATAATGTTTTAAGTTGAGTTTCAGAAGATGCTCAGTTAAGTTCTCATACCAGGGTCGTGGTACTTGCTTGAGGTCATACATGGATTTTACAAGATTTCATATTTTATGTTCCTGGCCCTTCACAATAAATCCTTCTGGTTGGGACATAAAGACATTCTCTTTTAGATCTCCATTCGAGAAAGTATTTTTTACATCCATTTGATGGAATTTCCAACCATACTATGCTGCCAAGGCAAAGGGAGTCCATATGGTAGCCCATTTTCTTGTGAGGACAAAGTATCCTCATAGTCAACCCCTTTGTTATGTGAAAAACCATTTTCCATAAGCCTGACTTTTTGCTTGTCAAGTGAGCCATATGCTTTATGCTTCTTCTTGAAGATCCACTTGTAGCCTATTGGTTTGGTTTCCAGTGGAGGATCATCCAACTTCCAGGTGCCATTCTTTATCAAGGTATCATATTCTTTTTACATCACTTCTTTCCATTCATCACGAGAAGTGGATTCTTTAAAGGAAGTTGGTTCAAAATATGTAGAAAAATTCAGTTCACAATCATAAGAAACATCCATATCAACAGGTGAATCAAAATCTTCTACATCACCTCTATTTTGTCTGGCTAAGCCTATTGTTCCTATCTTTCCAAACTCATCAAGACAAACACTTTCAAGTGTATTTTTCATCCATTTTGGAGGGCCTTTATGAGATGGCCGAGGCTGCTCAATTGACTGAGATGGGTCTAAATCAAGTTTTAGTCTCCTAATTCTGTCAATCACATCAGTCAAAGTTTCATCAAAGGTTGGAGCGTCATGTGGGGGAGAGTGTGCTTTAGAATAATATTCCACATATTGATTGACTATAGGAATCTCCCCTTCAAGATGTGGAATTTCATTATCAAATTATTCAAAAGAATTTGCATGTCTGAATCTATTCAATTGATAAAGCTACTGCTGAACAACATTGTCAACCTTGTAAGATTCAAGAAATATCACATCACTAGATATTATAAACTTCTTATTAACCTCACCATAAAGATGGTATGCTTCGGAGGTATTTGAGTACCCCAAGAATATACAATTGTGACTCCTTACACCGAGTTTGTTTCTTTGTTCGTTAGGTATCAAGGCATAATAGGTGGAACCAAAAACCCTAAGATGCCTCATTGAAGGAATGTGGCCATACCACATTTCGTAGGGATTCTTGTTTTTTATAGCATTATATGGTCTCCTATTCTTTATATAAACAACACATAGAATTGCATCAACCCAAAACATTAGTTTAACATTCTTGATAAACATCATGGAATGTACCATATTTAAGATCGTTGTTGGATTAGTGGGGCCTGACCTAGGTTTAGAAGTGATTTAGGCAAACAAATCCTGGTACTATTGGCCCTTTCAAAAATATTCCACAGAGCGTAGATTGAGGTCTCACCCGAAGTAGTATGCGCAGGTGCTAGAACCAGGTTTCTGCACCCTAGGGAAGTCTGATGAGTTCTGCCAGTCCACAGTTTGACCTTGCATGCACAACGCTACACGCATCTATTAGTCCTTCGCAACTTGTGATGCTACCTTTGCGCAACCCTATTCGAGGTGTGATATGTATTATTATCCACGTTCCTTACTATTAACTAGTTATTATCTAATTACTTAAATTATTTGTGTAAGTCTAGTGATATTTAATAATATATTCATCATTCACATAAGTGCGCGCGATAAGAAAAATAGTATAAATGCATAAAATGTAATACAAAGTAGATAGACATAAATTGGAATCAACTTCTCTTTATTATTCTTTGTTCAAGGTTATAGACACGACACCGCCCTGCTTACTCAACTGCAGACTCTACTAGGCCTCTATGCACTCAGACGCAGAGCCTCTTCCTACTACTATGACCCAATACACTTAGACTCTTACTCTATGCTTGAACCATTCGTATTCATCTATCTTTAGTTTGCTACTTAGTTATCTTTACAACTTAGAGCCTCACTCTATTTATACAATCCCATGGTCCGCAGACCATGGGTAGGCCAACATGACATTACCTTACATTACAAAACTTATGGTGAACAACCCTATGACTCAAACTATACTTTGTGCTCCGCACTTGCAATTCACGGAGTCTTATAATACATTTGACCAAAACTTGGGATTTGAGCCCCAAAACATGTTGTGGAGGGATCCAATGCCCAACAGGCCCCCAACACAAAAATCGTGACTTGTCCTGAGTCACTCAGTTGGCATGGTGATCTTGGTGCGGAGTCCCTCCAACTCGTCCTGTGCTGCTTAGAGGTCCGCAGCGCACTGTTCTGTGGTTTGCTGAACCTGCTACATGCGCTCTTCCGATACTTCTTTGTGAGGATCAAATCCCTACCTTAGCGCATATAACCCCTGCATCTGTGGAACCTTGCCCTCGATATCTTCCGTGATGGTGAAGGCCTCGTCAATCCATGGTTGGACACGCGCTTTGAGAAGTGCCTCTTTCTATCTTGCAGCATCCACCTACTCTTTCAGTGCCCTTGCTTGCTGCATCTTTGCAAGCCATTAAGTGAGGTCGACTATTTGTGTAGTTCCTCAGACACTATCATACTACTCCTGAAGTTCGTGCGCCTCTATTTCTAGGTGCTGTATGTTGGGGTCCTCCTACAAGGATGTGAGGATGCCAAAGGCTTAGTCCAACATACCGGTACAGTCCTTCACTGTCCGTTCGATTTCTTCCAACCCCATTTGGATAGAGCTAATGTGTTGCTCTCTAACTTCCGAGGGAGTGGAAGGTGGCGCCTTCAGCCACAGCTCGACAATCTGAAGATCGGATCTAGCTACACTCACATTGTTTCCTCGCACATGTTTCACACTCCACTTTCCAAATAGTGGATCCGCACTTCTGTTGGTAGGTCCGCGGCGATGGACAAATCTGGGACACGCTGACATGCTTCATCAACTATCTAGACTAACTACTAGTTCTATGACACCATTTCGTCACACTGCAGGTTGAGTTGTTTGATGTTGATTTTTGCTCACTTAGCACCTGTATCGCCCAACACTCCCTAGCGTGGATTTCTGGGGTTACTGCATCCTGCAGTTGGTACAATGTGTCTTGCATAAGGGTAGCCAAGTTAAGGCCAAGTCCCTTGATCCTACCAACCATGCCCTGTCGATCTCATTCTCTGTTGCTAGTGCCCCTTCCGTAGCACTATGGTATTGGAAATCCTCGCGCGTAGAATTTGTTCTGCTGTTGATGTGCCTACTGCGGTGTAGGTGGCTATGGTCCCTTCTTGTGGGGGCCGCACCTGTAGTTCCTGCAACCATGCCCTTAGGGCCCCCAACACAGTCTACTAATTCGTCATGAATTCTTGGAGCACTTCCTTAGTGACATCACGAACCATCTCGCCAATGTCGTAGAGGTCAGCTTCCATTAATGTGATCGGGTTGACGACCAATTTGGAGGCTTTGACCTTTTTTTGTGGACCCAATCTCTCTGTGACGCATGACCTTTTGAGTTGGGTGGAAGTTGTTCCTGGTTCCATGCCCTCTTCCATAAGTTTGGTGTCCTATGCCTCCTATCCTGTAGACAATTCTTCGCCCTTCTTTTCCTGTGTTGTTGTGGCCTTAGCTATCTGTATTGTTGTTGCTACTTCGGTGGCCTTTGTCTGCTCCACGGTTACCTGTACCACATCGTGGACTATCCTTACCTCTACTGCTGCTTTTTCATTATGCCTCTTCTCGGCCAGCTACTTGACATGCAACTTGGCCTCCTCCTTCCTTTTCTGGGTTGCCACCTTTTCCCATTTTGCTAATTCTGGGGCGTTCCACTTGGGAGGCCATGTCTCTAATACTATAAAAATTGCATCATCAGTGGTGATGAAGGGGAGCTTGTTCCACTGCTACAGTGGATCTTTCCGCGCCCTGATGTAGATATTGTGCATGTCTGCTTTGAAGGCTACGAAACTCTGTAGACTGTTGTGCATTGTGGGGGACAGGCGTGGCCTCCTATTAATCCACATCTAGATGCTCACCTCCATGATCACCCAAAAGATCTTTGTATTGCAAATCCACTTCACGTCGTTGGTAGCCCAGAGCGACATATACTTTGCATCCTTTGGTAAGTCATGCTCAATGCTCAGGAACTGACTGTCCTCTGGAAGTTCTCCTGCTACTAGCAAAATGGACAAGAGCAACCATGCATAGTGGAAGGTCTTACCCTGTTCCTAAGATTCCTTGCAGTTCATTAAGAATTCCTCACAGAGGAACTTGGCCTAGTTGAATTGGACCCCCTCTATGCATTGTTCGGCCAATGCAATCATAGGCACTGGTACTTCATCGACATGGCATTTTCTCATTACGTTGCCAGCTAGGAGTTGGGTGGCTATGTGCACCCCTTTATCCTTGATACTAGTGATGGCATAACCTCACTTTTTCTTTTCTAGCTTGTATTTGGCCTACAAGGCTTCCGCAAGGGCCAAATTGCTACTTTTTCCTACTATCGTCACGGGGTCCCTTCCCTTATAGGGAAGCCGAGAAATTCTATGGATGAGGGCCGTTGTGATGGGAGTAGGCTCCTCTAGCCATAAGTACCTATCATGCACCAAACAAAGCAGTTGCCTGATGACAAAAATGATGATGGGCGTGAGATGAAAGTGTGGTATCCACGACAGATGAAGCAATCCAGTCTTCTCCACACTGCGCAACCATTTTCATGGCTCTAATGTTGTTACTGGCACCTCTTTGCTCTACTTCATGAGGTTCTCCATCTCTAAGTGTGGTAGCTTCTCACTGTCTGCGAGGTCCCAATATTTGAACTTCATTGTGGGGACTTAGCCTAGGTGCAAGCCCTCAAACACAATTCCATCAGGGAGGAGCAGAGTCTGGAGTGAACTCTTTATGGCATCTAGATCCTTTGGTATCTTAGTTTTCCCTTTTTGCAGAGGAACATACTCAAGCAACTTTGTTGTAGAGCGCACCGGCTAGATATCTTCCTCCATGTCTTCTGCTTTCTCTACCTTGACAATCAGAGCCTGTAGGTCCTCCTCTTCATTTGTCTCAATGGTGATAGCCTTGCCCTTCTCTTCCATTGAGAGCTTACAAACCACAGATTCCTCAGGGACATGTAAACTTGTCCTGCTGCCTGCTTATCTTTTTTTGGTCTTGGCGTCTGAGGTGATTTCGGGAATTCCAGTGCAACCTCAGTACCTTTGGGAACATCATGTACCATGGGGTTCTACACAGCCTCGCCGGTGGTTCCTTTTGCAAAGCCCAAACCCCTCCTGTAGCCGCCATCTTGTTTGAGCTGTATGTGGTCTTTTGTGAACTTAGGGGCTTGAATATCGCTCGATGCTCAATACTTTGTGCTCTAATTAACTACTCAAACCTCAAGTGAGAAAGTGTTGTCTCGTGGCTAGCCCTTGGAGTTTTATAGCATCTTTTGAATTCAAATTCGTCCATTCCCCCCAATTCCGGGCCATCAATGCTTTCTTGGCAGTAGATTTTCCCAAATCTTTCCCATAATTCGCATCTTAATTGCCTACTACCCACTCCATTTGGCCTTAAGTCAGACATTTCGTCATGAATAGTGACACCAATGGTCACTTCCTAGCTTATCCATGTGACAGCACTGTCCCTCATGCGTGATCACAAACCCTGTGACATCCTGTTACTGTGTGCACTTCCCAGAGAGTGCAACCTCGTGGCAGAATATTTTATAGCCCCACACTTCCTTTCAACTTCCTGGAGTGCTCAGACTATGTTTCCTATGGCTAGTCAGGTGGTCACACCACCTGTGCAGGCCTTCATTTCACCCTCCAGTGTAGTCCATGGAAAATCTTCATTTGTCCCTATGACAATCAGCGTTGTGCACTCTTCTTTACGTAGTGTGTCCCCTTGGCTACTGCGTTTGGTGATACGCGGACCTAGCCATGGCAACAGACTAACTAATTCTCGGCAATAGTCTTCTAAATTTTTTGAATGATTGTATGCACCTTGCCTTGCTATCCTTGGTTTTTTGATGAGAAATCCTCCCTTTATTTCATTTTCCATCCTCTTGAACCCTGCATCCATTAAAATTCCTTTCTTCCTTAACCGTACCTAGTCCGATTCAATCTCGCGAAGACAATAGTTTCCCTGTCAAATTTCTTTCTTAAGTCTTCTATGTTCTGCTTCGTGTAGCTGCATGTTTTCATCGTCCTGGGCTTCACACATTGTCACACTTGCGGGTGCTATTATGTGAGGGTCCATCTTGCCATACTCCTCAAAGATTACGATCCTTACTTCCTTTTGCAACCCTGGAATGGTTGTCGTGGTCAAGGTTTTACACATAGTCCTCTATGCCCATCGAACTGTTGCTATGCATAGGTCCCAGTCAATGCGTCTCACCTAGTGAACCTTGTTCAACGCTTCGTACACCCTGTCGAATGCTTCTCTATTGATAATACTTGGTGCACTTCTCTTTTTTTTCTTCTGCTTGTTGTTCTGATTTACGATTGCGAGAGCGGTGAGCATGCGGGTGGGTTGCATACCATATGTCTGTATCCATCGAGAAAGGTGGGCACACAAGCTATTTCACCCTTCAAACCTGACTCGCATCGATGGTGGGGGTTTCCCAAAGCGTATAAACATCATCCTTCTATAGGCACGCCAATGCTCAAAACTTTGCTGGTGCGTATCCCACCATCTTGCGAGTGTAGCACATAGTGCCCATATCAGAGCATTGAACCACTATTGTTCTGGTACTTTGCTTTCAAAATTGTTCATGAATTCCTCTAATTAATTTCAATCCGTCATAGATGGGTAGACCCCTTGCTTTTGTTGCTAGCAACATAATGATTTATCACCATATTGCAATTAAGCATTGTTACTTCGTGCAGCTGATTCTACCATCGCTTTATCTCTTCGTCTAAATCCGAAGTGCAGGAGCTTTCGTGCTCCCATGAAATCCTTCCATCTGCAGTCAGATTCACCCAATACTCTTCGTGCATGGTTATCTTGTAAATACAATTGAGATCATCATCACTATCATCATCGCCCACTGGTTCAGTGTATCTCGCTCCTTCGGCTGGATCTAGCGGTACTACTACGCATAGTGAATTTTTCAAAAATAATTTTGCGCTTCTTCAGATTTATGACTCTATTCATATCGATGGCCTAGTCTATTCCTAGTAGTGTGGGATAGGGGTTACTATCATCAACAATCTCTATCACTTCAAAATCCACCTGTGCACTCGCACCTTCAATATCTACTGTTACCCCTTGCAATCTTCCCATATTTGTTTTGGAAGTACATTTGCATTTGATCTGAGATCCAGGATTACCTGATCCATTTCATACTTGTTGATTTGCGTAGTCAAACTCATTTCCCTTCCTGTGCATAATGCATGCTTTTCAAGTTTCCGGACCACACGTGGTTCTCTTGGCCCCACGCACCTAGTGATAAGTTCCTGTAGTCCTTTTATTGCCTTGTTGTCATGTAGCAGTTTCATGCATGTCTCCAGAAAGGTAATGAGCATTGAAGGATCCATCCCTACTTCTAGTTGATCCTTACTACCTGAAGTGGAGGCCTCTGTGAAGCTCTTCTTAGCTTCCATGAATGTCTCCTTCGTGCATTCTAAATCAAATTCAGGTTCCTTTGTAGGAGCCTTGCAAACCCACGGAATTTCTTCTCACTTATTACCCTTATCGTCGCTAGTGGTCATACTGCTCCTGAACATCATGTTTACATTTGGTTCTTCTTCCCACGGCTCAAACCTCATCATCTGGAAATTCTGAGTTGGAGGGGGCTGAAGTACCCCTTTTTCGCATAGTCTTGCTATCAATGTAGGGTAGTCTTCTACCTCATGATCAAACTGAGTACAATACAAACATGATGTCCTTATTGGGTTTGTACAATCACGGGCATAGTGTCCTGGCCCTCTGCAATTGTAACAAATTAGCTGTCTGTGACCCCTTCCTGGTCCTTTTCCACCCTAACCTCGATCGTGCCACTAAAATCTAGTGTGTGCCATCCCTGTATTTGGGTTGACGGCTCACGTTTTGGTCTGCACCCTATAGGCAGGAGTCCAATCCATCATTAGTTCATAACTTCTACTCATGCGTTCATCATGTCCTACCAACCTACAAAAATTACAAAACAATTGTTGGGACATCTGCGTATACTTCGGTAGTAGATGACAATTATCTGTATTATGTTTTCCTCCTATCTAGCAGATTGTGCACCATAATGCATGCACCACACTTGGTCCTACCTATGCCTTAGGTATTAACAACATCGTCCCTCCTCCTGCCAAGTAATTCATGAACACTGGACAGTGGTCCTTGTCATGCCCCCGGCCTTTGCATTTTAGGCACCATACCTCCTCGCGCGCCTCTGGCTGAGGTGTCCTTTCCTATTTCAAACTCTGCATCTCTAGATACAGATTTTGCAGTTGCACGTGGATTTGTTGGACTCCTAGACCAGGGTCTTGTATAGGGGTCTCATGCAATCTCATTTCCATCTCCAAAGCTTCAACCTGGGTGGAAAGTTTTTTCTGTGACAACA
>APFE030540246.1:11830-56419 GCA_000404065.3 Pinus taeda | reverse complement strand
GGTTTCAGTGTAGTCAATGCCTTCAACCTGTGAAAAGCCCTTAGCAACAAGACGAGCTTTATGTTTATCAACTTTCCCATCTGGTCCATACTTTGTTCTGTAAGCCCATTTACATCTAACAAGTTTGCGTCCCTTTGGTAGAGGAACAAGATCCCATGTATCATTTGCCAACAATGAATGATATTCTTCATTCATAGCTGCTTCCCAATGTGGATTGCCTGAAGCTTCTGCAAAATTGTCAGGATCATGATTTACTGGAGCTTGAGCCAGTAAAGAAGAGGCTCTTTCAAACTGAGAACGTGTACGTCGCTGATCTGTAGGATCACCGGCAAGATCACCTGCTGCATCCCGAGTTGCACGGACCCATCTTGGAAGTTGAGGATCTGAGAAGGTGGGGGAGGATTTTCATCCTCACTTTCATCATCTGAAGAAGAAATGTTTTCAAAGGTAGAAGAGATAGGAGAGGTGGCACATGCGCCGGACTAGGCTCGTAGGCCGATTTATTTCATCAAATTTTACATCTCTTCTAATTATAACATTTTTGGATTTAAATGGAATAAGTCTATATGCTTTTACATCTTCAGAATATCCAACAAAGGTACATTTTTCACTCTTTGGTTCTAAAGCTTTATGTTTTTCATCTGGAATATGGGCCCATGCTTCACTTCCAAAAACACGAAGGTGACTTACATCTGGTTTAATGGAGCTCCATGCTTCTTCTGGAGTGATGTTCTTTAAAGCTTAGTAGGAGTGCGATTTATTATGTAATTTGCACAGTTAATTGCTTCTGCCCAATAGTTAAGATTGAGTTCTTTAGATTGCAGCTACAATTAGCCATTTCCTTTAAGGTGCGATTTTTCCTTTCAGCTACACCATTTTGTTGTGGAGTGTATGGAACAATATGTTGCATTTGAATTCCATTTTCGGTGCAAAAGTTGATGAATGTGTTTTTAACATTTTCTCCACCATTATCAGTTCTTAGCTTAAGAATTTGATGTCCAGATTGTTTTTCAACAAAGGCTTTGAAGGCCAAAAATGTGTTAAATACTTCGCTCTTGAGTTTTAAGAAGTATACCCAAGTGCGTCTGGAGAAATCATCAATGAAAGTTAAGAAATACTTGCAGCCAGATAATGAAGCAACAGGAAGTGGACCCATAAATCACTGTGCACAAGCTGTAAAAGGGCCGAGGCGTGCCAAGAGGCACGTTTTTCAAAACTGTCCCGATGATGTTTTCCGAGTACACATCCGGAACCAACACCATCTCTGCAAGATACCATAGGAAGCCCTGTCACCATATTTTCTTTACATAGATGCTGAAGGGAGCGATAGTTTAAGTGACCAAATCGCTCATGCCAAAGTTTGCTCACTTCATCATTATGAGCAACAAATACTGAGGGAAGATTTGATGACCCAAGTTGTGAAACTTATACAACCTTGTAGAATCATCAGCAATGCCAGTAGCTAAAATCTGTCTAGGATCCTTTAGGTCCTTGATTACAACATCGTGAGGTGAAAATTCAACGATTTTACCTTCACCTGAATGAGTTATCTGATATACAGATAGAAGGTTGCTGGATAAGTTTGGAACACATAATACATCATTAAACTGACCATTGTCTAGATGAACAGTTCCAGTCCCTACAACATTAAGAGATCTATCATCACCAACATATATATTTTTGGTGTTACAATCATTTAAGGAAGAAACATGGCTTTGTTTTTGGCCATGTGATAAGAGGCTCCAGAATCAATGAGCCACTCATGAGAATGAGAAGAAGAAGATACATTTAATGCATAACCAGACTGAGATGATTGACAACGACATGCAGAAAGTGCCATTCCTGGAGATGAAGTTGAAGTTGAAGTAGAAGAATGCTCCACATGGATGTTATGTTTCTTCATTGCGGCTTCCAAGGCTTCCATCTTCTTAATGCATTTAGATTCTAAGTGGCCATCTCGATTACAAAAGTTACAATGTCTATCAGTCTTCTTCCATTTGTTTTTATTGGTCTTATCATTTTGCTGAAATGATCTTTCATTTAGGCTGAAATTGCTTAGGACCCTTGTTTGGTTTAGGACCATTCTTTTTAGGATATGACTTCTTAGGATTCTTTGATTTTGGTTGCTGCTGGGCGGTTAACGCTTTCTTGGAAGAGTTTCCAAGATTAAGAAGACCAAGGTGTAAGAGTTTTTCTTGTTCTCTTATTAAAGAATCACAAAAAGAGTCAAAGGAAGGGGCCTTGTAGTCTTTTCCTTGACAAATGAAAGCTTCCCTTGTAGAATGGAAGGTGGAAACAAATACAGAGTAGGCTGGTCCCAACTTAGTAAGGATGGAATAGATAAGGTTACTATCTTCTTTCTTAACCTTAACACCTTCCAAGAGATATCTAAGGGTCTTGAATTTGGACAAGAAATCTTCAATGCAAGAAAAATTATTAGGATCCAATGTAAGCAACTCATTTTCAAGTTGATGGGCTCTAATTTCATTTTTAATCCCAAAAACTTTAGTGATTTGTTCCAATGCTTCATGAGGAGTATCAAGTTCTGCAATATGGAATCTAAGATCAGGAGAAATAGACATCCCTATCAAACCACGTGCTTGATCTTGCCTATTTTCCCATTTGGCTGCTTTCTCTTCATCTTTTGGCTTGGTTTCTTGGCCTGTGGCGATTGGTAAAGACCTTTACTTCTAAGTAAATCCACAATGTAGGACCACCATTGGAAGTAGTTGGTGCTGTCAAGGATAACTTGGCATGAACTTTCCATTTTGACAGAAACTGAAGCTAGATATGCTGAAACTAAGTGTTGATGGAAAGAGCTCGAAAAATTAAGCTGGTTCAAAAAAAACGGTTCTGAAAACGGCTTCCGGATGAAGAAGTTATGACCTTTTTAAAAAAAGTTGATGAAGGTGCCGGTAAAGTGCGGGAATGTGCGGAAATGAAAAAAAAACGCTCCTTTTTTTTTTCAACAAAAAGGAGATTTGAACCCAAGACCTCTACTCTCTTAAATTAGCTTTAAACCAAGTGAGCTCTACAAAAAGATAGAGAGAGAGAGAGGGGGGGGGGTTGTTTTCTTTTAGTCATGGATGCTTTGGATTGCGTGCTTGCTTGAGAAAGCTCTTTTTCTCCCTACAAAACAAAAACACAAAACCCAACACGGACATGCAAAAAAACAAGCCTTACGGCTTAAAGTTAGCTTTACCCGGAAACTAAATATTTTCCTGAATGTTTCTGATTTTCCGAGATCACACTAAGGTGCAGGGAAAAGAGCATACGCATGAGAAAAAATATTCCTTTCTGTTTCTGATTTGCCCAGATCACACAGAGTCGCAGGGAAAAGAGCATATGCAGAAATGAAAGGTATAGATTTGGTAAAAAAAATAGCTAAATAAACCGAAACCGAAATAAACAGAGAGAAAATAACAGTAAACTGCAAATAAACACTGTATACCTCCAGATCTAAAAATGACGCAGCTAGGGCTACCGGAAACCTTTTCGCGTGAAACGAAAGGGGTTCCTCACTGGAACAGATGCTCCCAACACAACAGAGCAGTCCTCTCGGCCCGAAAGCAGTCAGCAACAACAGATCTAGGAGATGGCAGTCGCATGCAGTTCTACCGGCTTCAGATTTGGATCAACAACGGACGCAACCCTCAAATAGCTCTGATACCATGTAAGAATTTACAGGGTAAGTTCCTCAGACAGAACACCAAAAGGACATCGCTCACAAACAGATCACAGATCAATACACCAGTATTTTGACGTGGTTAAAAACCCTTAGAGAGGGGAAACAGTCCACGGCCTGGCGCCAACGGTGGCTCTACTACAGGAAATTAATTAATAAAAGAATGAAAATTTACATAAGCTTCTCTCATGCACGGTTAACCTACAAATGACCCTCCATGCGCTTTAAATAGAATTCATGGACCAATCGGGTGTCAAGCCACGGATCAAGTGTCGGTAATACCGAGGAGAGAATGAACCGTCGGATCACTAAATATCGTGACCGTCAGATTGTAAGTTACAAAATGTACAACGGTAAAGAAACACACTTTACCTAACTCTATACCTAACTCTATACTAGACCAAGTTGAACTTAACTATTTCCTATGTGTCGGAATATCCTAATAGCACGATGAGACGGAGGTTCAAAAACAGAAGGCTGCCAAGGCTGCTGCCAATCGACTAACACAATAGAAGTAGAACAAAAAACTATTTGAGCAAGTACGAGCATCCCGGGAGGCAGAGAAGGCCATTGTGGAAAAGGCAGCAATAGCAGGGGCCACTACGATGCAGGGAGAAAGAGGCCCAGACCTAACCAAAGGATAGGGGATGGATGATACAACAGAAGGCACGAACCCAAGCACCACCTCGACACAATTGAAATGGCCACGAGGGATAGAATGAATAGGGCCACACAAGAAGACCAAGGCTTCCAAGTTGGATGGGGAGCCTATTACACTAATCGAGGGTGACCTAAACAACATCGGTGACATAGTTTGTGAAGTAACCAGGGAGGCGCTCCAAGAGGCAATGATGGAGCAACAAAATGTGTTGGGGGAGCTCAGGGCACAACTCCAAGAACTTCAGGTGTGGGCCCCACAGCAGGTAATGGTAACTAGTGTTATGGTTACATCAACAACCGAGCAATTGTTGTGGGCCAAAATGGAAAATACCATTGCGTTTCCTGAAGGAGCAATGATAACAGACAATACAAAAGATAGAGCCATAGTAAGCCGACTCAAAGGATTGGGCTTAAACTTGGCTACCCTATCGTGAGAAATATTAAACCAGTTGTAGGATGGAGGGACGACAGAGCTCCATGCTAGGGAAGGATGCGTAGTACAGGTGCTCAGTGAACAACAAATCAACATCAAGCAGTTGAGCCTCCAACGTGATGAAGCGGTAGCACAGGCTCAACAATTGGAACAAATCATCGAGGAAGCATGTCATTGCGTCCCTAAGCTAGAGATTGCAGCAGACTTACCAGTAGGTATCCGGATCCACAAACTGGCTAGTGGATTCTACCAGGCACAGGAGGAGGCAACAAGGATCCAGATGGACCTTAACTTGCAGATCGGGGAGCTGAGGCTAAAAGCACAACTCTCTACATTGTTGAAAGTTAGAGTAGCACCACGACATTCAATCCAGGTTCGAAGCAATAGAGCACGCCATACAGAATTGTATAGGCTTGTTAGATCAATCACTCTTCACCCTCACCTCACTACAGGAAAACCCAATGCTACAACGGTTAGAGACAGAAGCACGGGAATTGTAGCAGGCCTATGACAATGTCTGGGGTACCATGCAGACAATCACCCTTACTCAACAAACTGGCCAAGATAAAGGAGGTCCAGGCTGTCAAGGAGCAGGTGGATGCCACGCGTCAGGAAGAAGCAGTACCTAAAGAACGCATCCAACCTTGGCTTGAGGAAGCATTCATGGTCATAGCCAAGATTGAGGGAAATCTAGCACAGATGCAGGGCATATATGCACACAGGCAAGGAACTACACTTGACAATGAAGCATCGGAGATACGCGCACAACGGGTACAACGGAAAACAAAATAATGTGTTGCGGACGTAAGAGAAGCGTAGAGGTTGCTGGATGAACTTCACGTGAAGATCATTACACCCACCTAGTGACTCAGGACAAGTCACGATGATTATGTTGGGGGCCTGTTCGGTAGTGGATCCCACCATAGTGGATTTTTGGGGCTTAAAGCCCAGTTTTGGGTCAATTTAATGTAAAAACCCTACAAAATGCAGGCATGGAGCACGAGAGTCTAAGGTTGTCCACCCTAAAATATTGTCATTTAATTTAGAATGTGTTAGTCTGCCCATGGTCCACGGACCATGGGAATGTATAAATAGAGTGAGGCTCTAAGTGTAGAAGACAATTTTTGAGTATTGATCTTAAGTGATATGGGTTTTTGAGTGCGATATTTGCTCTGAGTCTTTAAGTCTGAGTCTGTAAGTCTGAGTCTTGGGTCATAGTAGTAGAGAGAGGCTCTGCAGCTAAGTGTGCAGAGGCTTGGTAGAGTCTGTAGTTGTGTGTGTGGACCCTTGAAGTTGAGTGCGCAGGGTGGAGTGGGGATCATAAAAAAACAAAAGTTTAATAAAAGCTAAGTTGATTCTGAAAGATTGTGCATCTATTCGTAGATTTGTATGTTTATGCTTTTGTTATATGTTCATGCATCTCTTTACATTTGCGCACACTCGTTATGAATGTGAATGATTATTAAAGACTACTGGGCCCACAAAATTAAGTCAAATCTATAATAATAACACAGTAAGGGTAGAGAATCTAGACAACACCTCATTGCGTTCTGTACCAAAACTACGCGAAGGTCAGAAAATTGCGCGGGGTAGCGCGAGCATGCAAGATTGGGTTGCGAACTTCCCAGACCTCATCAGGACATCCCTAGGGTGCAGAAACCTGGTTCCAACACCCTCCCTTACTACCTCGGGTGAGACCTCAGTCTGTGCTCCGCGGAATGTTACCAAAAGGGCCGGTAGTTTCTAGATCTTTTTGGCTAAAACACTTCTGAACTTGGGTCAGGCCCCAATAAGCCAACACTAACCCTAAGGGCTTCGGGGAGAATTGACCCTGTGACCTCCCAAACGGCAAGGCACATATTTGACCAGTTGAGCTAACCCTTGGGGCTTATATCTATATATCTATATATATAATTATATATATATTCTATTTATATATATTATATATATATACATATCTGCATATATATAGAAGGATATATATATATCTATATATATATATAATATATATATATTATATTATATAATATATATATATGTATATATATCTATATATATTATATATTATATATATATATATAATCTATATAGATAATATATATATATATAACCTTAATTACTTCCTTCCTCACACTTTAATATAGTACCCACCTTGCATTTTCCTTTCTTAAATCACTTTTTCACTTTTCTATAATATAAGATTGATTTGAATTATAATTTGAGGTGTTAATTAAACATTGCGGTTAATATTGAATAGTGTACGAACGTGACAATATGGTGTATGTATGGGATGATACATCAAGGAAGGGCAAGCCATGATTTAATTATGTTGTTTAGTTACGACTTTGCCAATTGGTAGTGTGGTTGGGAATGGTCTATTGGCGGAGTCAATGGGAAAAAGGGTAGATGCAGTGATAATAAAGGAATATGCAATGACATGGTGCAGATTTGTAGTCAGACGATGGTCTTTGTTGTGGCAGCAGTTGTAGATTGGAATTTGGATGGAAGGTCACTGTAACTGTAGTGGAGGGAAACTAGACGACTATGGTAATGACAAGATCATTGACGACAATGGAGGGTGGAACAAGCGGGCGATGACTGCTTTGTTGGTAAGTCTGTTTTTGGTTTTATTTTATTTTATTTTTATCTTTTAGTATATATTATTATATATATATATATATTTTATATATATATATAATATATATAAGTTTTCTACATATAACTTTTTTATGTGTTGACTTTTTTAGTAATTATTTTTTCTCTTTATATATATATATATATATTATTGGAGTTTTTTTTAATGAATATATATACTCATTTTTTTAACTTTCTTTTTTAACCTTTTTCTTGTTATATAGATTATATATATATATATAATATAATATATATAATATATATATGGCCTAAGGTCTAGTGAAAAGATGGAGACTCCAAAAACTTGTGTCGCGAAACACTTGAATTGCGAAAACAATAAAATTGATGAAGGGTTAACGGCCAAAGGTCGAACTAGACCAGCTCTGTGTAGCGGTTGAGTGACAAGAGGATTAAACAACTCTGATACACATGTTATGAACAAAGTATGCTTATGCTCTGTTACCAATGTAACAAACAAAGTTCGTATACACAACGAAATAATCTTCAGAACATTTCGAAGACAAAGGAATCCATTGTAGGTCAAGTAAGTATATATAAGAATATTTGAATACAAATGAGATATGAGATAATTACAAATGAGGGTGAGGTCTTGCTTATATACCCTAGGCAGGTTCCCCTTCACAAACAAACATGTCCTTAGAAAATATCTATTCAATACTAATTATTAGTTTGCTAATCACTAACAGTGATTATTATTGCTTAATTTTTTTTATTATTTTTCTATAAATTGTATTCATAACAACATCTTAGGGTTTTTGGTTCAACCTGTTATGCCCTGATACCTAAGGAACATGGAAACAAACTTGGTGAAAGGAGTCATAAATATATCTTTTTGCGGTACTCAAATATCTCCAAAGCATACCATCTCTATGATGAAATAAATAAGAAGTTTATAATATATAGAGATGTGATCTTTTTTGGACCTTCCAAGACTGACAATGTTTTTGGGCGGTAGATTGATCGCTCGGATAGATTCCGGCATGCATTTTTTTTTTCAAGAATTTGATAACGAGATTCCATATTTCGAAAGGGGGATCCCTATATTGGATCAATCTATGGAATATCTATTTAAATCACTCTTTCCCCCTAATGAAGCTCCAACCACTTATCAATAAGACACTTTGAGTGAGGTGATTGAGAGAATTGGGAGGCTAAATCTTGGTTCAGCTCCATCTAAGCCAACTGAATAGCTTGGGCCATCTCAGAAAGGTCCTCCAAAATTACTCACGAAGACACTTGAAAGTGTTCGTCCTGATGAGGTTGGAAAGATAGGGACTAGAAGTTCTGCTAGAAAGAATGAAGGTGATATAGACGATTTGAACTCACCTATTGATATGGATGTTTCTTATGATTGCGAACTAATTTTTTTTATAGATTTTAATCCAACTTCATTCAAATAAGCCACTTCTCATGATGAATGGAAAGAAGTGATCCAGAAATAATATGATGCTTTGATAAATAATGACACTTGGAAGTTGGTTGATTCTCCATTCATAACCAAACTGATAGGTTCAAAATAGGTCTTCAAGAACAAGTATAAACCATATGTAACAACCTCGGTGAAAATTCCATGTAATAAATGTTAATAAAGGCAAAAATAATAACCACAGTTGATGGGACACTTATTCCAATTTGAATTAAGACATCTTAATGTGGGTGTTCATCTGTTTATTATGGCTAAGGAAATTGGCAAAGACAATGACAAAGGCTTTGGAAAGGCAAAAAGGTATTTTGGCATATTTATTTATGAAAACAATGGAAATTAGGATAAAAGGGAGGTGAAAGGACATAGGTTGCATGTGAGGAGGAAAATGAAGGAAAATAATGGAAAATGAAGAAAATAGAGGTCTCATTAATAAAAAGGTTTCGAAGGATCAGTTGGTAACCTTTTATCAATTTATTTTTGGATCTCTCTCATTATTCTCTCTCTCTCTCTCTCTCTCTATCTCTCTCTCACTCTTGGACACTTAGAGTTTTCTTGGAGCACTTTTGAATTGGAGAAATAAAGGAAAAGAAGGCAAGAGGAAGAAAAGATCAAGCAATGAAAGGTAGGATGAAGCAACTACATCAAGATTCTTCGTAGGTATTGATTTGAATGTGTATTTTCCTTGCTAGATTTGGCATGCATGGTGTTGCATGTGGTTGTTTTCTGTCATGGCATGTGTTCTGCCATGTGTAACAATTTTTTTAGCCTAGCCTTGCCATTTTTGGATGTCCATGGTGTGATGAGGATCTCATGTTTTGGTTCAGCTAGATTGTTAGATGGATTAAAAGCTGAGTGAGGTGGATCTTCGAATGATAGAGCACATGGCCTAGTGGTCCCTGAACTAGATTGCGGATCATGGTAAAGCCACTGGCCTAGTGACCCCTAAGCCAAATTGTAGGTTGAGGTAAAGCTAGGATTGTGTTTCCTTTGTGGGCCTAGGAATCCTTGTTAGTGAATGACAGGTTATACGGTAAAGCCAAGAGGTGGTTTTCTCTCCGTTGGGCCTAGTAATCCTGGGTTTGGGATATGTTGTAAAGCTTGGAGAGTGGGTCTCAGTTTAGGGCCTAGTGATCCAAGTTTGGATTGTGGTTAAGCATGAGAGACTAAGAGACTAGGAAAATTCCTCATGATGTACGTGGAGAAATCCAGTGGAATTCATGCTTTCTTGGCCTAGTGATTGGGTGGAGATCATGGTAAAGCCTGTTATTATATGTTTATTGTGTTGGCCTAGTGATTGAGATGGATTATGGTAAAGCATGGTTTCTATTGATGAGGATGAGGTGGTTTAGCATTCGATATGCCCTGGTTGGTTCTTGTGACTTGATTCCCACACTCATGCTTGGAATATGGCATGAGGGTGATTGGATGAGGAGAGACTTGTCTCAATATATTGTCGGGTGGAATGTGGTAGTCCCATCTTCGGTTGGTTTTTGCATTCATTAATGAGAAATTCATTCCCTTGGTTTTCATGCGTAAATGTATTGGTTTATATGTGGATTTTATGGCTGATATATTTGCGGTATTTCTGTTGTTCCTATGTTGGTTATATGTATGTTTTATGACAACAATTATGTATGGCTCTCACTATGTTTTTACTTGTAAGTGAATGGATAATGTATTTATGACCTAATATATGATAATGCAAAAAATGACTTAAAGGAACAATGGCTCTTAGCGATTCTCAGATAAGTATGAGATCCCTATGCTTAATTCTATTGTTTACACTTGTAGATTACATGTTGGTGATATGTTTGACGAAATGCCTATCATGGCTAGTAGGGGTCTAGTTAAGGACTTGTTCAAGTATTTTCTTTAGCATCATTGTTTCCATGTTATTTTACTACTCCTAAGATATCATTCCATTCTAGGCAGTGACCTGGGCTCTAGGTCGGAAAAAGAGGTTCAAATCCTGGGGTCATTGGCACATAATTGGACAAAAGAGTCCCTGGACACTGGCTTGTAGGTTTGTGAGGGCATCCAGAGGTCTGTAAACATTGGTATGCCCATAGCATGAGAGCGTCTAGAGGGAAAGTGATCAAAAACTTTAGTGGGGCCGAGGGGCAAGCAACCTAAATTGTTGGCATGGTTATCAGGGGTCTTGTAGCTGATGTGGAAGGTATGTATGATATGTTTTCATTGATTCCATTTCCTTAATGTCATATAGGAGGTTGAATCCAATCATAGTAGCCTCTTGTCACATGTTTACCCCAATTGGCTGGTTACTTAGGTAGACATGGGAGGATGGTGTTACAGAGTGGTATCAGAGCATGGTTCACCTTTTACACTGGATGGGCTATGTGTTGGTCAAGGATGCATGTCAATTACATGTGTGTCTCTTACACTTGTATTCCATGTGCTTGTTTCATTTGTGTAATTTGATCATGGTTTTAGTAATGTCGCCATGTGGAATTTAATGTTTTTATTGTGGAATGCATCATCGTGAGTAGATGATTGGTTACATATTGTTGTATGTCACTTAAATGTATCGTTTTACATGTTTGATTACATTCCTGTATGCTTGATTGTATGTATCATTCTTGTACGTTGGGTTACAGATATTGTTTGCTTATGCATATTGATGGTTGCATGTGACAATGTGTGCAATGGAGTAATGGTTTTTTTCATGCATGAGGTCATAGCATGCACTGTTGATATGGTCTTGCATTGATGACTGGATTCTATCTAGAATGAAGCATATGTGTTGAAGCACTTACTTTTTATATGTCTATATGCTATTATGATTATGTTACACATGTATTACGCTAATTTTTTGATCTTGCAGACAAGGTGTCCTCCCCGAGATATACTAAGGTACGTTGGTTTATTGGGATTTGGTTTAGCTGACATAGTATGCTTTGTAGGAAAGAGATAAAATGGCTACCAAGATGGTAGACTAGAAATAATCTCCCGATGAATAAGATGAGCAATATGGTGTTGGGAATTCTTCTGATTTGGAAGACACATTGAGAAGCTTGAAGGAAGAGATAATGAGTTGTAAGGAAGACAATGACAGGATCATATAGGCATAAGAGAAACAAGCAGAGGTTAATGCCATAATTCTTCAGAGTTTGTCAGAATTGTGGTGAAAAGGGCCATCTTGAATTAGCCATGGACATGGGGATAGGAATAATGGGGCATATGGTAGTAGGCCTCATGGTGCTCATATTTCAGATAGAGATGACACTATTAGATATGACAGGTTGTTGGATACTCCACATAGGAGAGGTGATAGACACTGGTATTATTCTAGTTTTGGTTTTGAAAAACATCATGATCATCATCGTTATCATCCTTATAGGAGGAGTGATAGGGTATACTTTCCAAATGAATTTAAGAAAGAAAAGCCACTTACTTTTGATGGATATGTGAAGAAGTCAGAAGATGTAGAGGCTTGGATACTTGGGATGAACAAATTCCTTGAGTTGTAGAGTACATTGGTAACATGAAGGCTAGAGTTCCTATATTCACCTTTAAAGGTAAATCATACATTTGATGGGAAGACGTGAAGCATGTCAGAGACATTACGAAATATGACTTGAGTTGGCAGGAGTTCAAGAGGATTTTCAAGAAGAAATACTTGTCAGAAAGGTACTACTATAGCAAGGCAAAATAATTCTATGAGATAAATATGGTGTCAATGAAAAATTAAGAGTACATGACCAAGATTCTAGAGCTATTGAGGTATGTACCATATCTTACAGATGAGAAGGCTAAAGTCTAGAAATTTTTCAGTGGATTTCCATTGGTATTTAGAGATACGATTGAGTATGATGAACCTTGGTCACTTGAGGAAGTCATTGGGAAACTGAAGCATTGCTATGAATAATAAAAGTGTAAGAATGAAATTCCATGATGTTTTCCATGTATCATTGCTTAAGAAGTATGTTAAGGATGATGATCATGTGATTGACTAGTATGTATTCTAGGTGGAACCAGATGGATAATTCGAGTCAGAGCCTTAGTGTATAATGTAGAAAAAAGGTGCTCATGCTTCAGAACTATGAAATTGAGTAAGTTAAGGTGCAATGGAAGCACTTTGGGCTAGATGAAGCTATATGGGAATGGTAGATTAGATGTGGGCTTTGTATCCTTCCTTGTTTTCAGGTTGATGCAAAGCAGTTGTGATATGTTGTTTTGGTATATGTTTTGATATGGTATCTTGGTATATGTTTTAGTGATATTTCTATATGTACATATGTATATGGATGTAAATATTAGCATGAGCTATGTTATAAAGCTCCAGTAAGCAGTATGGGTGACATTTCATTCATAGTTTTCATGTTGGTTTTCTTCTCAACAGGTGATCATTGTAAATATTGCATAGAGCTATGTTAAAAATCCCCATGGGAAGTATGTTTTTGTTTTAGTGGTTTTATGGACATATAGGTGTGGTTGAACACCTTGGATGGTGTCCCCAAGGGGGAGGGTTCTATAACAACCCTAGTGAAAATTCCATGTAATAAAAGTTAATAAAGGAAAAAATAATAAGCACGGTTGATGGGACACTTATTCCAAGTTGAATGTTGGGCAAGACATCCTAGTGTGGGTGTTCATCGGTTTATTATGGCTAAGGAAATTGGAAAAGGAAATGGAAAAGGCTTTGGAAACGAAAAAAGGTATTTTGGCACATTTATTTATGAAAATAATGGAAATTAGGAGAAAAGGGAGGTGAAAGGTCACAAGTTGCATGTAAGGAGGAAAACTGAAAGAAAATAATGGAAAATGAAGAAAATAGAGGCCTCATTAATAAAAAGGCTTCTGAGGATCAGTTTGTAACATTTTGTCAATTTAGTTTTGGAGCTTTCTCATTATTGTCTCTCTCTCTCACTCTTGGGCACTTAGAGTTTTATTGGAGCACTTTGGCATTGGATCAAGAAAGGAAAAGGAGGCAAGAAGAAGCAAATATCAAGCGAGGAAAGGCAGGATCAAGTAGCTACAACAAGATTCTTCACAGGTATCAATTTGCATGTATATTTTCCTTGCTAGATCTAACATGCATGGTGTTGCATGTGGTTGTTTTCTGTCATGGCATGGGGTTTGCCAAGTGTAACAATGTTTTGAGCCTAGCCTTGCCATTTCTAGATAGCCATGGTGTGATGAGGTTCTCATGTTTTGGTTGAGCTGGATTGTTGGATGGATTTGAAGCTAAGTGAGGTGGATCTCCAAATTATAGAGCACATGGCCTAGTGGTCCTAGAATGTGACTTTGGATCATGGTAAAGCCACTGGCCTAGCGACCCTTGAGCTAGACTGTGGGTTGTGGTAAAGCCAAGATTTTGTTGCCTCGATGGAACTAGGAATCCTTGTCGATGAATGAAAAGATATACAGTAAAGACAAGAGGTGTTTTTCTCTTCATTGGGCCTAGTAATCCCAAGTTTTGGATATTCGATAAAGCCTGGAGAGTGGGTCTTGGTTTAGGGCCTAGTGATCCAGGTTTGAATTACATTAAAGCCTAAGAGACTAGGAGATAGGAAAATTCCTCACAGTGTAGGTGGAGAAATCCAGTGGCATCCATGCTTTGTTGGCCTAGTGATTGGGTGGAGATCATGGTAAAGCATGGTATGATATGTTTATTGTGTTGGGCTAGGGATCCACGATGGATTACAATAAATCCTGGTTTCTACTGATGAGGCTGAGATGGTTTAGCCTCTGTATGCCCTGGTTGGTTATTTTGGTTTGAGTCCTACATTCATGCTTGGAATATGGCACAAGGGTGATTGGTTGAAGAGAGACTTGGCTTAGCCAATCTATAGCTGGGTGGAATGTGGTAGTCCCATCTTTGGCTAGATTTTTCAATCATTAATGAGAAATTGATTCCCTTGGTTTTCATGTGTAAATGTATTGGTTTATATGTCAATTTTATGGCTGATATATTTATGGTATTTTTTTTGTTACTATGTTGGTTATAGATATGTTTTTTTTCAACAACTATGTATGGCTCTTAGTATGTTTTTACTTGTAAAAGAATGGACAATGTATCTATGACCTAATAGATGATAATGTAAAGAATGACATGAAGGAAAAATGGTTTTGAGTGATTCTGAGATAAGTATGAGATCCCTATGCTTAATACTGTTATTTACACCTGTAGATTACATGTTGGTGATATGTTTGACGAAATGCTTATCGTGGTTAGTAGGGGTCTAGTGAAGGACTTGTTCAAGTATTTGCTTTATCATCATTGTTTCCCTGTTATTTTACTACTCTTAAGATATCATTTCATTTTGGGCAGTGACCTAGGCTCTGGGCTGGAAAAAGAGGTTCAAATCCCAGGGATGCTGACATAAAACTGGACAAAAGATTCCCTGGATGTTGGTTTGCAGGCCTGTGAGAGTGTCGAGAGGGAAAGTGATAAAAAAATTCAGTGGGACCAAGGGGTAGATTGCTTGAAGTGTTGGTATGGTTCTCAGGGGTCCTGTAGTTGATGTGGAAGGTCTATATGTTATGTTTCCATTGATTCCATTTTGTTAAGGTCACATAGGAGGTTGAATCCAATCATAGTAGCCTCTCGTTGCATGTTTATCTTTGTAGTTCGGGTACTTGGGTAGATGTGGGAGGATGATGTTACATCATATCTTTCACTTGACAAGCATTAATTTAGGCTCGTGGAAAAAAAAATTTCACAAAAGGAAGGGACAATTATGAGGATACTTTTTCCCCCACAACAAAATGGGCTTCAATCCATACTATATTTTCCTTGGAAGATCAAAATGGTTGGTAAGTCCATCAAATGGATGTAAAAACAAATTTATTGAATGGATATATGAAATATAATAATTTTATGTCTCAACCAAAAGGATTTGTTGTGAAGGGTCAAGATCACAAAGTATGCAAGCTTGTCAAATCCTTGTTTGACCTTAAACAAGCACCGCGAGCCTCTTATGCGAAATTGACTGAGCATCTTCTGAAACTCAATTTCACACACTATGATCTTGATGATGCAAGTTTGTTTGTAAATAAAGTTGGAAAAACAATGGTATATCTCGTAGTGTATGTAGATGATCTTCTAATAACAGGGAAAAATGAAAATTCCATTGCATCGATGAAGAAGGATTTGAGGAAAGGTTTTGCAATGATAAATTTGAGATATGTTCACTACTATCCTTGTATTGAAGTAACCTAACATCTGAAGTTTATATTCCTCTCTCAAAATAAGTACATTGGAGACTTGTTGAAAATTTTTGGCATGGTTGAGTGCAATCCTTTGACTACGCCAATGGAACATAATTTAAAGCTCACGTCCATTGAAGGAAAAGAATTATAGGATGCAACGAAGTACAAACAACTCATCGGAGGTCTCAACTACCAGAATACTACTAAATCGTACATTTCATTTGTTGTTGGAATCCTATATAAGTTGATTTAAAAGCCTTGTGAGGGTCATTGGTATACTGCACAAAGACTTCTAAAGTACTTAAAGGGAACTCAAGGCTTTGGATTCATGTATACACAAGTGGATGACTTCATCTTGATTAGATACTTTGATTTAGATTTTGATGGAGATAAAGAAACTGGTGTATCTACTTTAGATTATGCTATGAATTTTGGATTAGGAGTTGTCTCCTGGAGGTCACAAAAATAATCAGTTCCACCAGGTTCCAAAATTGAGGCAGAATATGTGCCAACACCTGAAGCAACAAAGGAAATTGTATGGCTCTCGAAAATTATGAAAGATTTGCAGGAGAAAGAAGTGCATTCAACTCCTCTTTTGATTGACAACACTTCTGCAATAAATTTGGCCAAGAACCCAAAGTTCCATGATCAAACAAAGCACTTCAATACAAAGTATCAGTTGATTCAACATCAAGTTGAGACCAAGACTATCTACCTATGAAATTGTTTCACAACTGAGTAGATTGCAAACATCTTCACCAAAGCGGTTGGAAGTGGAAAGTTTGAAAGATTCAGAATGATGCTTGGACTCACCAATATCCCTTCATATTAAGGCATGTAATGTTGACACCTAATCCCAAGGGATTGAGAAATTCATGCAAATATTGTAAACAAAAAAATAAAGAGACATTAGAAGATGAATCCCAATGGTCTCCCTCTCCTTGTATATATCCATGTTTTCTCTTAATGCAAAAGAAATTCATTCAGTTACAAACACAAACATGGACTCACATTATAAGGGAGGTTTTGTCACCTAATGTTATATTTAAAAATAACAAAATAATACTTACATTAACATATTTGAAAATAGTAATAACAAAACAAATCAATGTTCCCCAAAAATAAAATACTTCAAATTTCACCTTAATTTCACATCAACTTTATTTGGAGAAATAAATTAATTAAAAGAAAAAAATAATTTGACTTCTTAGTATGAGGGAGATATGTACTTCTTCACTACTTAATTGACTTAATATGGAGTTAATAGATGTCTTGTAAAAATATTATTATTGAGATTATATGATGTATAATTAATTTTAGATTGAGTTGACATTCAATTTGTAAAAGAAAAATATATTAATAACAAAAAATTAGTGTCAACCATACATAGAAATTCCATATTAAGTGACACAATTTTCTATCAATTTTACAAAGATAAACATAAACTAATTTAAATAATTTTTCTTTTCTTATATTTTCACTTTCCATTTTCATTTATTCCATTCCCAATATGTAATATATTTAAAAAATATCAATAATAAAAAAAAATAATGTGAGGTATAAATAAAATATCTCAATATGCATGTTCAATAAAATTTTTTAGCACCATATATTTACGGAGAGAGAAAGAATGAGAAATTTCCTATTCCATTAATAGGTCCTTTCTAATTTAAGGTAGGAGGGAGATTTGTAATTCCTTCAATATTTAATAAGAAAACTAATTCAATGCGTTTATATATATATAGATATATATATCTATCTATATATATATATATATATATATATATATATATATATATATATAATATATATATATATATAGAAAGAGAGAGATGGATTATATCCTATAAATTTATGTTTTTTAACTCTTACCGAATATGAGGGAACATGTATTAGCATTTTAATATGAAAATATGAATCATAAAATTATTTTTAAACTAGCATAAATCCATTTTAATATTTTAACAATGGATTTACCAAGAATCTAGAGGAATAAAATTTCTTGAGTGCAAATTTTTTCTCAAGTTTTACACTCAAAAGAAGTTTGTATTTTCATAAATTTGATCTCTATTAGTGCTTGGTAGATGAGAAATTAAGATAAATATATGTTTTTTTTTGCTAAGTAAAGACTGAACTATTATATTAAAAAAGAGAAAAAATATTTACAAGAGGTATACACCTCTGAGAGCCATGGAACAACTCTCTGTCAAGAAATTCTCATTACATCTGATGTTTCTGCTTGTAAGAGCCAGAAAAACAAAACTTCAAAAAGAAATGTCTGGAACAGGAATTGTCCAACCTGGACCAATTACACAAGACTTAGACAGACCAGCAACCCACAAGAAGGATCCGACCCCGAGATCAGAGACCGAGTTTACAAAGCTGCGAAGCTTCAGAGAACAAGCAATCGAACCAGGACTGAACAGAGAAAAAACAAAATGAAGCGGTTTGCCTGAGTACAGGCTTACCCCAGAAAGGCTGATAGTCATTTGCTGCTGCCCTTTTTCGCTTCAGCCTCGCGTGCCAAAGCTCGTTGCTTCCTTTCTTCAGCTGCCTGGATCGGGTCGGGCTCCCAGGAAACTTCGACTCCAACAGGGACGTCCTCAATGCTGTCATAGCCAGGCGGCAGCTTGAGATAAAATTTGTAGTCCAGCGAGTCTTCCTCTTCTTCAATTCGCATGCCACTGCCATGAGAATCCATCTGAGTCTTCATTGAGCCTTCAGCCGAGGCCATGGGAGCTTTGCGTTTGAGGCTGCGAAGTTCTTTGGCAGCTTCCGCCTGCTCTGCCGAGGGAAAATCAGTGCTGTCACCCTCCATTCGGCTTTGAACCTCTGGGATGTAGGAGGTGTCCTGAGCCTTGGAAGAATTATCAGAGGTGGTGGGCATTTTCTCCCCTGAATCCTGATTGCTACTGTCATCCACCTCATCCACCTCATCGAAGATGACTGTAATGCGAGCTCGGATCACTGGTCTGTTGGTCCGACGATGATAGCAAAGAGTAGCAATTTGGACCACGTTGTCCAAATCCTCGGAAGGCGAAGGCGTTGAGGCACCAGAGGGAGGCGAAGCGCACGCTAAGGGAGAAATCCTCTTCGGGCTGGTCGGTCTTCTCTGTTTTGTGCCGCTGAACTGGCTAGAGTGACCTCCCCTACGAGGCGACTTATAACCACCGCGAGGAGCCATGAGTGGTGAAGTGAGCTTGACACAACTGAGCAAACAGGAATTGACTGAAATATACCTGCCGCCAATTCTGCAACTACCGCAAATCCCCTGCACATTCATCTTAGTAGAGCTCACAATCCTGAACACTGGGTATGAGATGGTGACGCAGATGGGAATTCCCTGAACAATTCCCTGGGCAATCGCAGGATTTCCCTGAACAATTCCTTGGGCAATCACAGGATTAAAACTGGAGCCGGGTCGCTTACCTGAACAGTAATAAGGAGGCGCCATGATAGAAGTTCTGGCCTCAGAGCCTCGGTAATCCGCCTGCCTTAAAGGGCTTTTAATGCCGCTGCTTGTACTGGCACCCAAAACGCTATCAAAACCCATGGCCACCACCTGGTGGGAGCGTGAAGCCATGTGGCTTGGGCGTGGGGCGTTAATACGATTCATGTCAAACCATAACACCCGCATCCGGGTGGTCTGGAACCTGCCTCTGAACATCTTTTTTTGAGATTTCCTGGAAGGTGTACCATGCATTCCTTGGTACAATACCTTGGAGGGATCCTTCAAAATGATTTTTTCCTCTTTCTGCTCCTATGTTAGCTAAGAAATCTGCTAATTTGTTTCCTTCGCGTCTGATATGATTGAATGTTGCAGCTTTGTTGTCCCTAATCCAGGACTGAAGAAGCTCCAACCTTGCTACCATTCTCCAGCTTGTACTGATTTTCTGAGCCTCGGTGCCTTGTTGAATCTTAATTGCCATGTTGATTAAGATTTGAGAGTCTCCCTCCACAATTAGGGGAAAGAAGTTATCCTTTTGAGCAATGTTGAGACCTTTCCATAATCCCTCGAGTTCAGCAACGTTGTTTGTATTCCAGCCAATGGAGCCAAAGAAAACTTTAAGCACTTGTCCAGTGTGATCTCTGATAACTCCCCCATATCCTGTAGCTCCCGGATTGCCCTTGGAAGCCCCATAAAAGTTGAGCATAAATGAATTGGGAGGTGGAGGGGACCAGTGAGAGGGAATATCCTTCTGTTTATTGCTACTTCTTGCAGGAAAGTTGGTTGAGCTTAAATGAATTTGCCAATTATTCCAAATTGCCTGTTCCTTGTTGGTGGAAGGGAAATCCTCCTGAGACCAGCTTTTGATAGATAGAGTTTCCTGTATATTCATGACTATAGTTTGCCAAACTTGCTGCACATCCATTGAGTGGTCTTTGAAGATTCTGCGGTTTCTCTCTTTCCAGAAATTCCACATAACAATTCCAGGAATTATTTGCCATAGAGAATTTAGGATGCGGCTTTGAAACGGGTGTTGAGGCCAGTTTCGTAAAGTATTATTTACATTTCCTATCTCGCGTCCTTCATTTTGGCAGCGAAAGGTGACTTTCTCCCACATTTCCCTGCTAAGAGGGCATAATTGCATAAGATGCACAGCTGTTTCCTCCTCCATTTTGCAGTTGAAGCATATAGAGGGTCCTTCGAATTTTCTTTTTCTAAGATTGTCCCAAGTGAGTATCCTGTTGTGGGAGAGTAGCCAGAGGAATGTAGATATTTTTGGCTAGATCGGGGGGTTCCATATTTTTTCCCAAAGTTTGTCTTTGATGAGCTGACCTTTGATAATAATGTGATAAGCTTCTTTGGTCATGTAGGTTCCTTTCTCTTCATAACCCCACCTTAATTTGTCCTGCTCAGTCGATTTAAGGATTTGTCTCTTTTGGAGCTCTTCAGCAAGGGAATGTTGGGCATCTTCTGTACTGTTTGGGATCAACTCTTGGGTTTTTCTCCAAATCCTATGGTCTGAGTTTCCATTTTCCTGCCAAAATTGATTTACCTTTTCCTGTTGGTGCAATTGGTGATCAGGGATTCCATGAATGATGTTGGCGAGGCTTGGGGATTGTTGCCAAGAATCCATCCAAAAACGTGCAATGCTCCCGTCCTTCACTTCCCAGAAACTATGACTTTGTATTAGATTTCTGTGCATGATCGCAGAACCCCAGATAATTGAGCCTTTGCTAATTTCTGTCATTCTTATACGTTCCTCAAGAGGTAGATTGCTGGTATATTTAGCAGACCAGAATTTTGCCCATAATGTTTCTGGGAACGCTAGCCATTTCCACCAAATTTTTGCTCCCATGATCGCATTGCTGTGTTCAGGATCTCTGAGGCCAATTCCTCCCACTTTCTTAGGGAGGCATGCTTTTTCCCATTTAATTAACGCCCATTTCCTGTTGTGACCAGAGCTGCCCCACAGGAAGTTGCGCTGCAGCTTCTTGATGGCTTTTAGAACCCACTTTGGCGCTGCCAGAATAGAAAACAAGTAAAGAGGCATGGATTGTAAAACAGCTTTAATGAGCACAAGTCTGCTTGCCATGTTTAAGGAGCGGTGAGTCCAGAGCAGAAGCCTGTTTTCCATCTTTTCCAAAAGGATTGTCCAGGAAGAATGTTTCCTAGCTGACTCAATGAGAGGGGCGCCAAGGTAAGTGGAAGGTAAGGACGCAATGGAGAATCCCAGGATTCGCGCTATGGATCGCTGAGTGGTCGGGTGGGTATTAAAAAAGAAGATCTGAGACTTGATCCTATTGATGCAAGCTCCTGAAGCAGTGGAGAAGATGTTAAGCAGAGAATTGAGAGCTCTGGCTTCTTGAACAGAGGGGTGGCCAAAGATCATATTGTCGTCTACGAATTGCTGATGAGAAACAGTGGGCGCGCCATGGAGAGAGATGCCTTTGAGAGCATCGGACTGAAGAGCAGCTTGAAGGCTTCTTCCCAATCCTTCAGCCATAATTATAAACAAGAAGGGCGACAGGGGATCGCCTTGCCTCAATCCTCGAGAGGGGCGGAAAGTGGCAGAGGGAATCCCATTTATCAGAATGGAGAAGAAGGAGGAAGAGACCATATTCATGATCCATCGGATCCAAGGAAGAGCAAAACCAAAAGCACTCAAAATTTTTTCCATGTACACCCAGCTTATGCTGTCAAAAGCTTTGGAAAGATCAATTTTTAGAAGCATACCTGGTTTTTTTGCGAGCTTTAGAGAATGTATGATTTCATGCGAAAGAATTATTCCATCAGTAATTTGCCGTCCTTCAACATATCCTGATTGCTCCGGGGAGATGATGCCTGGCAATATTGGTTTTAGTCTTACAGCCACCACTTTAGAGACAATCTTGTAGATAATATTGCATAAAGCAATGGGCCTGAATTTGTCGGGGGTGCTGGAGTTTTCTGATTTAGGGATCAAGGCTATAAAGGTGGCATTGAGACCTGGATACATCCATCGTAGGCTTCGAGACTCTTCTACCACATGCCAAACCTCCCATTTAATTAGTTCCCAGAAGTGATGAAAGAAGTTTGAAGAGAAACCATCGGGACCTGGAGCTTTGCCAGCTTTTAAAGATTTTGCAGCGGATTCCACCTCCTGAAGACTGATGGGTTTAAGAAGCAGGGTGTTTTGATCCTCTAACACTAGGCGCGGTATATTCCTGGATATGTTGTTGATGGCTTCATCTCTGTTGATATTTGGCTCTTGGCACATGTCTTTGAAATAATTGAGGAATTCCTTTTCTATATCCTCCTGGGTTTCCAGTTTATCGCCTTGAGCATTTGTAACCTGAGAGATTTGATTGTGCATTCTTCGTTGCACTGTGGTTCTATGGAAAAACTTGGTATTCTTCTCACCTTCCTTCAGCCATCTGATGCGAGATTTTTGTCTCCACAGAACTTCCTCTTGTTGCTCTCGTTCTTGTAATTTACTTTCCAGCTCTTGTTCCTTGTGCGCCAGCTCCTCTGTTCATCCTTCTAAGATTAGTCTTTGTTGGATGGATTTGAGATCCTGAAGGATTGATTCCTTCTCCTTAAAGATGTTGCCAAAATTTTTTGTATTCCATTTCTTGATTTCTCCTTTTAAGAACTTCAATTTCTTTTGAAATCTGGCCATTTTGGATTGCTCTGTGGGGTTGCTGTTTTGCCAAGTTGTAGTTATGAAATCCTTGAATTCTGGATGAGAAAGCCAGAATGCTTCAAATCTGAAAGGTTTTTTGCTGTTGTTGCCTGGTCGCTTCCAATTCATTTCTATGGGCCAATGATCGGAACCTGAGAAAGGGATGATGTGTGCTGTAAATTCACCTCCCACATGGATAACATTGTCAGAGATCAGGAACCTGTCCAGACGCGACGCAATCTGCATGGGAATAATCCTTTTGTTCGTCCAAGTATAAAGGCCATTAGCTGTAGGAAGGTCTATGAGCCAGTTGCTCTGAATGAAGTCTTTTAGAAGTGTTCCGTCTTTGTTGGGTCTACAGCGTCCTCCTATCTTTTCTTCTGAGTTAGCTATCATGTTGAAGTCACCTCCGGTTACCCACAATGGATGTACTCTGTCCCGATTGAGCCTGGCTATTGAATTTAGAATATCTGCTTTCTGCTGCGTTTCTTGGGGAAAATAGACATTCGTTAAATGTCCATGAATGTTGGTACCTATGAGATGAAAACAGGCCTGAATGAAGCTTTTATGAGCATGAATATTAGTTAACTGAATCTTTCTGGCATCCCAAAGAATTGCAAGACCTCCTGAGGCTCCTTGTGCTTCCACTGCTGTTACTTGGCTTCCCGCCCATGCTTTAGCCGCTGCTCTTTCTATAAAGTTTAGAGAGCATTTAGTTTCTTGGAGAAAAAAGATTGCTGGTTGTTCTTCCATGATCAAGTTTTTGAGGAGTTTACTTTTCCTGGGGCTATTGAGCCCTCTTATGTTCCAAGAGATTAACTTCATTGGGAAGGGTTGAAGTTGGTGTTGAAGTACTTAGTGAGTTTGGCATATCTGCCAGACCCCACTAGAATTGCTCCAAGCTTGATAGTTCTTTCCAACTCTGTTTTCCTGCCTCTTTTTTTACTGTCTTTAAAAGCAAATTTGCCATCCCATTTGCTTCCAGTTTGTATTCCAAGGGAGTACTTCTTTTGTGCCTTGCTTAATATTTCCACCAAGTTGTCAACTTGTGTTTCTGGGATCTTTTCAAAGTTCCCTAATTTGCAAGCTTGTTCCATTCCGATGAGATCCAGTTTCCCTATATCAAATGTTTCACTATCATCTTCCATGGGTTGAGTTTCTTGCTCATGGTCTTCTACCTCCTTCCCTTTGTCTTTACTCTGCAGAGGTTTGTCGATATCCATATCTGGGCTGCTTCCGGGATCAGAGATCTATGGATTTTTTTCACTTTGCTGAGACGGGCTTGATTTCTCCGGCGCTGATGTTTCATGAGTTGTCTTTTCCTTGCTGAGTTCATCTGGCGATGTCATTTTTGCTAGCGCTTCAAAACTATTACTGGTAGAAGGATTATGGTTCTCCCCTGGTGGTGGTTTTGGAGGAGCATTCGTCTTCTTGTTGCTTCGTTTGTGGTTGGTCACTTTAGTGAAGCCATTCTGTTGCTGGGATTCGGGATTCAGTGGTGTTGCTTCTTTCTTATTCAGGGGACAATCTCGGAATAAATGGCCAATCACATGACATTTTCTGCATCGAAATGGTACTTGTTCATAATCAATCACTTGGACCCAGTCATGATCCTCATGGAAAAGTCTGACAGTGTCCGGCAGAGGTTGCTTTAGATCCATGTAAACACAGATCCGAGCGTAGGAGACATATGTGGTGGGTTTCACCGTTTTGGTTTCTTCAGCAACTTTAATGAAATCTCCTATCATTGATCCAATGGACTTTAGAGAATCTTCATCCCAATATTCCCATGGCAACGAGTAGAGACGGATCCATACCGGCGCATAGCTAAGGTCTTCATTATCTGGATTGAAGCGTGTTGCCCATTGTCTGAGATAGAGCCCAGCTGAGTTGAAAAAATAAGGCCCTCCATCAAATACTCTATTTCTATCTTCCAAGCAGTTGAAGATAGCTGTAAAGAAACCTTTGGGCCCTAGGAGAAGGGTTATTTCTCCCTTGGGCTTCCATTTATGATTTATCCAACCTCTTAGAGCTCTTTCATTTGGCCAGAAGCCCAGAAATTTCCCTATGAGCGCATGATCATGCATGTATTGTATTCTTCCATTTATTCTTTCACTAGGCAGTTCAACTTCTGGCCTATGAGCGGCAACGGGTTTACAGGTGGACGAACTAACCTTTTGATGTTCATTTGAGCCTTGATGATCGACGTCTGTCTGTGGTTCCTGTGCGGATTTTCCTTGATTGGCTGAATCTGGATTTGCATTACCCTCTGGTCCTTGCTGGCGTCCATCGTCGGGCTTAAGGACTGCCCCATCCCCCTGAGGGGGTATCATTGGGACCACCTGATCTGCTTACGTCCTGGAGTACTGGCAGCGGTGAATCGATTCTGAAGATGCAGAGCAGGAGCTCTGCCGCCGCAGGCTTCCTGTCAGGAAACCCTAAAACTTCAAAACGCCTGCGCGCGCTCTCATCTCGCGTTCTCTACTAATCGGAGTTTAAGATAAATATATGTTAGTTTATAGTAATTTATTCATTTATTTTAATTAAGATTATTTTTTTACTTTTAAATAAAATATTAATTACTTAACACTTTTATAATAATACGATATTTTTTTGTTAATTGATTTTTTTATATAAGTGACTAAGAGGAAAGATGGTTGTACTCTCCATTTAAATTTAATTTCTACAAATCACATGAGATCCAAACTCAAAAGTATTTCTATAAAGTTTTATCAGAAAGGAAAAATAAAAATAAAAACTCCATTTCTCTATTTGAAAAAAAGAAGGAACCATGATCAATGGGATTTTCCTCGAGCATAACTTTAGGGAAGCCTAACCTAGGAATGCTCCACATGTTGAATGTATAAACCATTTGTCCAAAATTGTAACACCACAATTAGTTATGACCCTTTTCAAATTAAGAATATTTAAAAATTTTCATATACATATATTAATTAAATTGAATATATGTTAGATTTAATTTACAAATAATTGGTTCAATATTTATTTAAAAGGAATCATTTTTTATGGGTTTATTAATAAAGCCTAACTCCAAAGACATTTAGGAAAATTGATTCCACTAAAGACTAACAATATTTGTACCAACAAGCTATAAGATCACTTCCTGTTACCCAAAAACTGGGCGACACTAATGGTCGACCAAGGCTGGTATGAAATGGAAGGAAAGATCTATATATAAAGGAGGAATCCATGTTCTAAGCCAGAAATACACTCGTATTGTCAAAGTGATAACCGAATTCTTCTACTCCAGCTCGGGGATTCTCACGCCATAGCCAACTTCTTGAGTGTAACAATTCAAATGGAGCCGGGCACGCGCGAAAAAGAAGCACAAGCACAAGCACGGGCAAGACGACCGACAGGGCTTATGAATCTTGGAAATACATGCTATCTCAACAGTGTGCTTCAGTGTCTCACTTACACACCTCCCTTGGCAGAACATTGCCTCGGCGCCAATCCACATTCTACTTCCTGCAATATATCGTCTAACAATGACTGCCCTTTCTGCTTGCTGGAGAAACGCATCGTGAGGTCTCTCTGCAACACTACCAAATCATGCAACTCTCCTCGTGAAATCACAAACTCTCTGAATCTCTTTGCCAAAAATTTTGTGAAAGGAAAGCAGGAAGACGCCCACAAATTTCTAACTTGTGTGATTGGAGCCTGCAAGTATATGTTGTTCAAGATATGTTAAAAGTTGCAACCCTTGTAGGAGCTAAGATAAGCAATGGGCTCTTCTCGGGAAGAGCCTCAATCTCAAGGGCCTTTCTAATAGCTCCAATCAAATAAGACTTTCATGTACCTGCATTTCCTTGTATATCATAAGTAGCATTTCCTTGTATTATCATAAGTAAAGTATCAAACCTTGATCTATAATGGTCAAGGATAATATCAAATGATATTCATTGTTTAACTTCTTGGTATTATCATAAGTAAAGGATCAACCCCTGATCTATAATGGTCAAGGATAATATCAAATGCGATCACGAAAGGTCTTTTATAATGTCAACTTCGACCAACAAAATTCTACAAACTTGTCATATTCATGATTAGGAATTGAATTATAAGGAAGAAAAACTTGTACAATAGCTACATTCTTTCGCTCTCTCCATTTATGCCCAGGTTGAATTTTGTTGTATGACCATGATTTTGCCACATCTATCAATGGAAGGTGTTCAAGATGGGTAAGTCACTTTGTATATGCATCAATAAGAGAATTATCATTGTCATTATCATATGTATCAACACACACTTGTTTGAAAAGCTTCAAACCAACATTTAGAGGAAGCTCTAAAAGCAAATGGCATGTCCCTTGTGCATCTATATCTCTGTCAACAATGGGTTCACATAACACACTCTTATATGCACATGTTGTTGGTTCATTTGGATTTTGAATAAAGGAAACACACATCAACATATCATGAAATGTTTCTGATCCTTTTTTAGACTTTGCAGCATATTTTTTATGTAATTAATGACCACAAGCTTTGAAAGATCAAGTTGTCAATCTATATTAGCCCTCCACGTCATTAATGTTTCAAGATTATGTGTATTCAATCTATCATCATTTCTTCTTGGTTCATACTTTTTTTCTCAATTCTCATCAAGATAAAGTTTTGAATGATCGCATAAATCCCATGGTGCCTTATATTGACAAACCAATCTTCCCACTTTCTTTTGTAGGAAAGTTTTCTCATTGCAAGTGATGTGACCCTCAACACAATTCAAAAGTTCTCCATAATCAATTATAGAATCAGATTGAAATATTTTGTTGCGTATCCTCTAGGCAAGGGTGGTCACCAACATTGAGCCTAACCTGAATATTTCTTTGATGTCGATCAACTGGATTCATTGCATGTACACATCTATCAAAATGTTCTTTAGCAAGCCTAACCTATGGAGGATCATCCCAATTCAAAGTGTCCATATCAGGACTATTTTTTAACTTTATAAATTCATGCAGGTGTGGAGATCCACTATGTTGCCATTCATAGTGACACCAAAAATATGTAGCTTGATCAAAACGCTCAAAAAATTCATCTCGGAACATTGTAGTGCTTAAATGCATATATTGTGCTATAATATGAGGATTATCAATTAAATTTTGACGTCTTTGTTTCATTGCTTCCCCTGGATCTACAAGAATTTTACCAGACATTAATTTATGGAAATATGACCATTGCATATCTGTTGCACCTAATGTGAATAATATTGTTGGACATCCAATCTTTTGAATCAAGTCAGAGAGATCAACACGACATTTGCTCCAATATTCACGTGTACCTCTTAGTATAGTTCCAAAATCGCATTACCATTTCTACAAGTCATGATTTTGGAATATTTTTTAGATGCTCTCATAACTCCTCCATTGTTGTCAGTAGATCTGTCATATTCGTCTTTACAAAAACTCCAAAAGAATCTTGAGCATGATGTCTCATAATGATATTAAGTAAGAAGTATTTAAAGCGTTATGGTCATGTTCCTCTACATTAGGGTTATTTGCCCAAGATCAAATAAGTTCAATCTCTCATGGTAGACTTGGAGGCTTTGCCACAAAAGAAGATGCATTTAGGCCTTCTAATACATCATCAATCTTGGATTTTCCCTCCAACACTGCAAATTCAGTGACATTGTCTATCTCTGGTAAAGTAACATAATTAATCATATTTGATACATTTGTTGAAATTTGAAGTAACTCATCGAGCCAATTATAATCAACATGAACATTACAATAATATGGATCATTTTGAATCATATAATAATGCATCCAATACTCTTTGTTTTCTAACTATAAAAACATAACTTGATATCCATGCCCTCAGTTATCATTGAAATGTTTCTGATCTTTTTTCAGACTTTGCAGCATATTTAGTTATGTAATTAATGACCACATGCGTTGAAAGATCAAGTTGCCAATCTATATTGGCCCTCCACATCATTAATGTTTCATAATTATATGTATTCAATCTTTCATCATTTCTTCTTGGTTCATAATTTTTTTCTTCGTTATCATCAACATAGAATTTTGAATGATTGCATAAATCCCATGGTGACTTATATAGAAAAACCAATCTTCCCACCTTCTTGTGTAGGAAATATTTCTCATTGCAAGTGATGTGATGCTCAACATAACTCAGAAGTTCTTCATAATCGATCATAGGATCAGATTGAAATATCTGTTGTGTGTCCTTTAAGCAAGGGTGGTCATCAACATTGAACCTAATCTGAATATTTCTTTGATGTCAATCACATGGATTCATTGCATGTACACATCTATCAGAATATTCTTTAGCAAGCCTAACCTATGGAGGATCATCCCAATTCAAAGTTTCCATGTTAGGAGTATTTTTTAGCCATAGAAATCCATGCGCGTGTGGAGATCCATGATGTTAGCATTCATAGCAACACCAAAAATTTGTAGCTTGACGAAAATGCTCAAAAATGTCATCTTGGAACATTGTATCGCATAAATGCAAATATTGTTCTACAATATGAGGATTATCAAAGAAATTTTTATGTCTCCATTTCCTTACTTCCCCTGTGTCTACAAGACTTTTACTGAGCATTAATTTATGAAAATATGGCCATTGCATATCTGCTGCAAATATGGTCATTGCATATTTGCTCCAATTTTCATGTGTACCTCTTAGTACAGTTCCAAATCGCATTAACCTTTCTGTAATTCATGATTTTGGAAGAGCTTTTAGATACTCTCGTAACTACATTGTTTTTGATAAATCTGTCATATTCTTCTTTACAAAAACTGTAGCAAAATCTTGAGCAAGATGATTCATAATGATATTAAGTAAGAAGTATCTAAAGTGTTATGGTCATGTTCCTCTACATTAGGTTTATTTTCCCAAGCTCAAATAAGTTCAATCCCTTGTGGTAGATTTAGAGGTTTTGCCACAAAATAAGATGTATTTAGGCATTTTAATACATCACCAATCCCAGATTTTCCCTCCAACACTGCAAATTCAGTGCCATTTTATATCTCTGGTAAAGTAACATAATTAATCATATTTGATACATTTGTTGCAATTTCAAGTAACTCATCTAGTGCATTATAATCAACTTGAACATCACAATAATATGGATCATTTTGAACCTTATATAATAATGCATACAATACTCTTTGTTTTCTACCTGTAAAAACATAGCTTGATATCCATGCCCTCAGTTATCAATGATAGATCTTGGTCCAAATACAATTGTAACTCCTTTTCTTGATATCCATGCCTTCCTAAAGTAGATTTGAATACATTTGATGGCCTTGTCCTTGCATGGGTGTCCTATATTTTGATCTAGAGTGTGGGTAATAGTGGAAATGGAACAATAATTTCCACCATGGATGTACTTCTTCGACTTAATTTGTTAATATTTATGAATGCTTTGACATCGATACTCATCATTTGGGCCATTTGACCAAGCTTAAACAATCAAGTACAACTAAAGACTACATCACTGATTTCAAGTAATTATCTTTTTTTCACAAAAGGCATGATAAACACCTTATCCCATGAATGTCTTATAAGTGGTCTCGAGGACGAAAATTGTGCTTATGTTTCAATGGTTTTCCTTTGTACTTGGTTTGAAGTTACTCAATGATCTAAAGAGGCACAACAGGTGATCCATTCTCCACTAAAAAATGGTAAGATGAGAGCTTAACTATAATTAAAATGTGAGAATGACAACGTAAAAGGTATTTTATACAACTATGATGATAATCATGGTCAATTTAATGAGTTTTTTTCATCTATTAAGATATATTTGTAGTGAAAAATGAATTGTTGTTCCAAATATGTTAAAAGTTGTAACCCCTATAGGAGTTAAAAGAAGTAGTGGGATCTTCTAGGGAACAACCTCAATCTCAAAGGCCTTTTTAATAGGTCCAATCAAATAAGAATTTCTTGTAGTTTCTTGGATTATCATAAGTAAAGGATCAACCCTTGATCTATAATGGTCATGGATAATATCAAATGCTATTATGAATCGTATTCGACTTTTTATTTTGAGATATGAAATGAATAACACGATTAGAAGTTCCCTCATCCACAAAATTTTCGATCCAGTTATGCATATCATCACAATCCTTATGTCCAAGGATCTCAATCTCATTATAATTTATAAATTTATTCTTATATAATCCACAAATGATCTCCCACTTATTTTTCCTAGAATTTGTATGTGGATTTGGAACTTCTTCTTCATCAAATTCAACTGTTTGAATTGGAGGTAATGGATTATAATCAATATGCCATGGATTATATCGAAAATTTTCCCAGTTATGCACTATTTCATCACTTGTGACCTATACCTCTATGAATATCACAAAAGGTCTTTTATAATATCAACTTTGACCAACAAAATTCTAAAAACTTGTCATCTTCTTGATTAGGAATTAATTATAACGAGGAAACACTCGTACAATAGTTGCATTCTTTCATTCTCTCCACTTATTCCCATGTAGACGTTTGTCATATGACCAAGATTTTTCCACATCTATCAATGGAAGGTGTTCAAGATGAGTAGTTCGTTTGGTATATGCATCAATAAGAGAATTATCATTGTCATTGTCATATGTATCAACACACACTTGTTTGAAAACATTCAAACCATCATTTAGAACCACAAATCAATGACTACATTCAGAAAGAGGAAGCTCTAAAAGAAAATGACATGTCTCTTCGTCAACAATGGATTCACATAACACACTCTTATATGTGCATGTTGTTGGTTCATTTGGATTTTGAATAGAGGAAACACACATCAACATATCATGAAATGCTTCTGATCCTTTTTCAGGCTTTGCAACATATTTTGTTATGTAATTAATGACCACACGCTTTGAAAGATTAGGTTGCCAATCTATATTAGCTCTCCACATCATTAATGTTTCACGATTATGTGTATTCAATATATCATCTTTTTTTGTTGGTGCAAGAGATGATCCTTCTATTATTAATTCAAAACTAACTTACATATATTACAAATACCCATGAATAGAGTGGGCACCAAACCATGGTTAAGGCAACCAATGGTGCGGAAAAAAAATCCAAGACCAAAGGACTACAGTCTCGGAAAAAGAACAACCCAAGATGCACAATTAAAAGCTAACCGAACAGTTGTTCGTAACATAACTCTATAAAACTAAACTATAACATAAACCGATGGTGGAGAAGAGTAGCTAACCAGGAACGACTATCCAACCAAAACAACCCGGCCCCACAAACAAGCCCGAATGATCTCGACCATTGATCTCATCAACAGATCCAACGACAGAAAAGAATATAGAAAAACCCTACATTCTGCTATTTAACTTGTGATCATGGTGGTTTTCCAAACGGCCCCTCAGCCATGTGTTAATTGCTAACTGTGTTCGCTGCAAAAAAGTTGAAACTGCTTCCCACTCGTGAGGCTTTCGAAAACCACTCAGGAAACAGAAAACCTTTCGGTGGTGAAAGACAACGTAAGTCGGGGGCACCAAGAGCACCCTGCTCCCGTCCACACGACAAACCATCTTTTCCTGAGATATTGTGAGAAAAGGCCTTGACTAGCCTATCTGAAACCCTTAGAGGAAAGCCACCCCCTTTGGAGCTATAGAGGCTTTGAATGAGTTTGCTTCTTAGACCAATAAACTGCCAAAGCTCTCTGTTCACTGTGAAACTAGAAAAGGACACTCCTCTGCTCATATTTCTTCTAGGTTATCAGTGTTACCCTCCATGTTCCTGCTTCTGAATATCAACCAATCTTCCTCGGCTTGATCATGGAATTTAACCTTAAGACTCTGTTGAGTTAGCTCTTTCCATTTTGTTGCGAACTTTTCCTCTGCGCAATTCACCCCTTGATTGGCCAGGAGATCTGCCACCTTATTGGTTGTCCTTCGAACATGTTTAAAAGTTATGGTACAGAGGCCTAGAAGGTGGTTGTGGATCCTTTGAAAGATCTGATTGAGCCTCCAATTATTTGAGACCTTATCCAATGCAGTACCCTAGTTGATCTTCTTGGCTAAGTTAATGATTAACTCCGAATCTGCTTCAACAATCACATTGTGTCGATTATCAAGAAGCAAAAATCCTAAACAATGTTCCATAGCTAGAATTTCTGCCATATTGTTGGTGGCATTTCCAACATGACCATGGAAAATAAACAAGATATTCCCTTTTTCATCCCTTAAAACTCCGCCATGACTCGCTGTACCCGAGTTTCCCTTTGAAGCTCCGTCAATGTTGAACTTCAAAAATTGCTTGGGGGGAGGTTGCCAAAAATCAAGCTCAGAGTCTTTAAAGAGATTCTTCCCACCTAGGCTTTGGGGAATCAAACTTTGTAATCCAAGCTGGCAGAGAATCCTCCATTCATAAGCCGAGGGAGGATTCTCAGGAAGATTTTGGACAATGGAGCTCATAGTCTCTTGTAGCTGTTTTAGGATCTAATCATGAAGGAATAGGGGCAGTTTCTTTTCCTTGAATATCTTGTTATTCCTTTCTTTCCAAGTGTTACAGATGATGAAGCCCAATATTAGAGCCCAGACAATGCTAAGAACTTCATTATTCATGAAATCACTTCTCCACTTGCTTAGGGTGTTGATGAGGCTTCCAAGGTCTCTGTTCGACTGCTGGAAGATGGAGGCAAAAGAATCCCACATCTTGGAGGAAAATGAGCAGTTGTTGAGAAGATGCTCCATTGTTTCCTCTTTCATTTCACAGAGTTGGCACCTGGAAGGCCCCAAAACACCTCTTTTCTTAATATTGTCCCAAGTCAAAGTCTTCCTGTGTTGCACCAGCCATGTGAAGAGTTTAATTTTCATCCAACCTTGTTGTCTCCAAAGTCTTTGCCATGCTTTATTTGGAGCCTGGGAGGCCAAACCAAGGAGAATTTTTTTTTCATCCTTAAGATTAAAGGTGCCCTCATTGTTGTTGCCCCATCTTAGCTGATCATTCGCTTTTGAAACGAGAATTTTCCTTCGATATAACTCTTGCTTAAAATTTCAGGATCATCCAATCCTAGTCCAACATGATTTCTAGGTTTGCAGATTTTCTCTCAAGCTACCAAGGCCCATTTTTTCTTTACTTCCCCCTTTCCCCAAAGAAAGTTTCTTTGTATGTTTCTGATAAGCTGCAAAACTCCTTTAGGATATGGGAGAACAGAAAGCATAAAAACTGGTATTTATTGTAGAACAACCTTTGTGAGCACTAGTCTGCCAGCCAGATTTAAGGATCTAACCGTCCATTTCCTGATTTTGTCTTGCAGTTTGTTGATAATCGGCTCCCAGATGCTTTTGTGTAGCGGCTTAGCAGTTAGAGGTAACCCCAAATATTTTGAGGGAAGAGAATCTCTTTGAAAGCCCTGAATTTTAGCAATGTTCTTTTGAATGGCAATATTAGTATTGAAGAAAAAGATCTTGGATTTGGTGAGATTAACTTCCATACCTGAAGCCTTGGCAAATTCGTTTAGAATCTATTTGAATGCATGAGCTTCTTTTACTGTAGGGATTCCTTGCAGCATGTAGTGTCATCCAAAAACTATTGATGCGTCCAAGCCTGACCCCTATCAGAGAGTTGGAGACCTTTGATCTTACCGACTTCTTTGGCATGATTGATAGATCGACCCAATGCTTCCATCATAAGGATGAAGAGAAAGGGAGAGAGTGGGTCCCCCTATCTGAGGCCTCTAGAGGGAAGAAATGTTCCAGAGGGAGAGCCATTGACCAAAATAGAGAAACTTGAGGAGGTAACCAGGGCCAAGATCCATCTTACCCAGTTGTGATCAAACCCAAAAGCAATGAGTATTTTCCTGATATAGTTCCAGCTTAGTTTATCATAGGCTTTAGCGATATCCAATTGCATGATCATACCAGCCTTTCAGTTGATAGTCAGAGAGTGAACCACCTCGTGAGCTTGAATGATATTGTTGAGAATTTTCCTTCCTTCCACATAACCAGCTTGTTCCATAGAAACCAGGGAAGGAAGGAGAGGTTTGAGTCTATTGGCCACCACTTTTGATATTTTCTTGTAGACCACATTACATAAAGCTATTGGTCTAAACTTGTCCGGAGTCTGAGCAGCCTCCTGCTTCGGGATAAGTGCAATGAAAGAAGTGTTCATAGCTTTCAGAATAGTTTTATTCACCCTGGAATCTTCTACCACATTTAGAATATCATTTTTAACAATGCTCCAGCAGGCCTTGAAGACATCAATGTTGAAACCGTCTGGGCTCGGTGCTTTACCATTTTGCATTTCTTTGAGCACTTCGCTGACTTCCTCCTTAGTTACTGGCTTGTTGAGGTTGAAATTGTCCTCATTGGACACCAGCCTAGGAATGTGTCTTGTGAAGTTTTTGATGGAGTTCTCTCTATCATAACAAGTTTCTTTGGCAATTCCTTGAAAGTGCTTGACCAGAGCTTTTTCTATTTCAACATGAGAGTTGTGAAGAATGCCTCTCTCATCCTTGATCACTGAAATTCTGTTGTGAACTCTGTTTGCCATTGTGGATCTATGGAAGAAGCTAGTATTTCTTTCTCCCTCTTTGAGCCATTGAACCCTCGATTTTTGCCTCCAAATGCATAATTCCTCCCATTCTTGATGGTATTTGGTGACCTGAACATTCCTGGTTTCATCAAAGCCTTCTATGATAAGGGCTTGGTTGAGTTCCTACATTTTACCCTCTACCTCTTTTTTAGCTACAAAAATGTTGCCATGTTCATTCTTGTTCCATTCCTTGAGCTTAAGCTTAATGTGTTTTAGTCTTTTTCGAAGAAGGAACATTCTGGTGCCCTGAATGTTCAAATATTCTGACCACCATTTGAAAATATCACTGTTGAAATCTAGATGAGAAAGCCAGATGTTTTCAAAGCAAAAAGGTCTATTCCTTGGCGTACCAATACTTTGCACCTCCAGATGAATCAGCCAGTGGTCAGATCCTCCAAAGGGTAGGATTCTTGTTGAAATTTCCTTATTATTGAGCATAAGGTCTTCAGATATCATGAATCTGTCCAATTTTGAAGCCACCTGAGACTCTCCTCCTATTTTATTATTCCAAGTAAAAATTCCATTACTAGTTGCAATGTCCACTAACTTCATAATGTCTGTAAAAGACTAAAACTTCAGAGAGTCTTGACTTTGAATTCTAGTTCCACCTTTGTTTCTATGAAAGCAATTTAATCATGTTAAAATCCCCTCCCAGTATCCATGGCATGCTTGCATGTCTGTCCCTTAGCTTCTCCAGGGAATCAAGAAATTTTAGTTTTCCTTCCAGTCTTTGGGGTCCATACACATTGGGGATTAGGTAGGCTTCCTTATCTCTGACAAGATGGATGGCCACAGAAAGATAGTCTCAAGATGCCTCAACATCTAAAATTTATATTTTCTTAGGATTCCGAAGGGTGAGTATACCTCCTACTGTATTCTCTACTTTGACTTCCAGAAACTCATAACTATTGAGCCACCTGCTATGAATCTCTTTTAATTTATGAATGGAAAATTTTGTTTCCTGGATGAAGATCACATCCGGAGCTATTTGTTTCATTCTGTTACTAATAAGTCTCTGTTTTCATTTACTACCAAGACCTCTAATATTCCAAGAAGTAAACTTCATTATTAAAGATTGGTAAAGGAGTAGCTGGTTAGGTCTTTCATCTTACCTGAGTCTATCATTAGCTTTCTACATTCCATTAACAACTCGTTCTTCTTTTTCTTGCCTCTTTTTTTTCCTGGGTTTTTGGGTGCTAATCCAGGTATGGATTTTGACGTTTTTACCCCTTCATTGCTCTACTTTTCTTTGCTCCTTTGCCTCTCCAATCCTTTGTTTTGGGTTTTCCATATATATAGTTACTGGAATTTGTTGAACTCCTCTGGAGGTAAAGAGTCTATCCCTTGTTTAGTTCCTTGAAATAAGAAATCTTCCAAGTCAAGGTTCGCTTTCTCAGGAATCGCCTGAAGTTATTGGTCCTCTGTTTCCATCTCACTTTGGATCATCTCATGATCCATTTTCCATTTCTGCATCGTTCACCATCATTTCTGTTTGCATAATCTTATCTGGTGTTTGTTCCTTGTCCTCTTATTTCCCTTTTTCCATTAATTCTTCCTCCTTCGTCTGGTTTGCTGTGTTATCTTCTTATTCCACTTTTAAGAATTGGAACCTGTTTTGGATGGTTTGTTGTCCTTCAGATTTCTGTGTCTTTGTTCCCTTCTTGTTTCCTTTTCCTTTGTTTTCCATTTTGTGAAAGCTTTCGGAGTCTTTCATAGCAATAGCCCTACGCTTATTCTCTATTTTAGTGAGAGGGAAATCCCTGAATAGGTGTCCATGTTCATGACATTTGTAGCATCTGAATGGAATATGTTCGTAGTCTGTGTTTTGAACCCATTCTTCATCATAAACTTCCAAGATTATCTCATTTGGAAGAGCTCTAGAGAGATCCATCTTCACACAGATCCGAGCAGAGGAAGTATACTTTCCCCTCCTAGTGGCTTCAGAAGCTTTACTAAATCGTCCTAGCTTATTTCCTATGGCTGTTAAGGATTATATTTGCCAATAATCAAGCAGAAGAGAATAGATCCTTACCCAAATCTAGACTAAAGTAAAGGTCTCACGTTCTGGGACAAAATTCATGATCCAAGGTCACATATAGAGACCTGCAACAGCAAAGAAGTAGGGCCCACCTTCAAAAACTCTATCCTTGTCTTCGATGTTCACAAAAACCACGGTAAAGAAACCCTTTGAACCTAGGTGTAGGTCAATGCTTCCTTTTGGTTTCCAGTGGTATCTTATCCACATTTGTAAGGCTTTTTCAGTGGGCCATAAACCCATGAATTTGGAAATGATTGCATAGGTTTGCATATATTTCCTGTGCTCCTGCAGAGTAGGCTCATTTAACGTGACTCTGGGAGTTACAGCAGCTTTGGGCTTACATGGGCCCAAGTGTGCTTTGTTTTTTGTTCCCTATTCCTTGTCTTCTTCCTCATTCTCTTTAATAATAATTTTCTCCTTGGATTCTTGTCCATTTTTTTCCTCTTCACTGTTCTTATTCCTTCTCGTTGAAGGTCCTATATCATTTTCCATAGGTTTTTTTCCCCTTCTGGTCACACCTTGCTTGAAGGAGGGAGTGGAGCTCCCTCCTTTGCACCCCTCCATGGATTGCTGCCTCTGCAGCAACACTGTAACCCTAGTTTTTTTTTTATTTTTCACCTTCGCTCTGTGTTTCCTCCTCCGGCAATAAACTCATCAACCCATATTCAATATATCATCATTTCTTCTTTGTTCATACTTTTTTTCTCCATTTTCATCAACATGAAGTTTTGAATGATCGCATAAATCCCATGGTGCCTTATATAGACACACCAATCTTCCTGCCTTCTTGTGTAGGAAAGATTTCTCATTGCAAGTGATGTGACGATCAACATAATTAAGAAGTTCTTCATAATAAATCATAGGATTAGATTGAAATATTTTTTGCATTTCCTTTAAGCAAGGATGGTCATCAACATTGAGCCTAACTTGAATATTTCTTTGGTGTCAATCATGTGGATTCATTGCATGTACACATCTATCAAAATATTCTTTAGCAAGCCTAAACTCTTATGAAAATTGTGAAAATTGTGCTTATGTTTCAATGGTTTTCCCTTGTACTTGGTTTGAAGGTACTCAATGATCTAGAGAAGCACAACAAGTGATCCATTATCCACTGAAAAATGGTAAGATGACAACTTAACCATAATTAAAATGGCAAAAAGACAACTTAAAAGGTATTTTATACAAATATGATGATAATCATGGTCAATTTAATGAGTTTTTTTATGGGGTGAATTCTATTAACTTCAAAAACTTACCCAAGCTTACCGGTCCAACAGGGTACTATGATATGATTCGACCTCCTATATCACCTTAAGGAAGTGGAACCAATGAACCAAAACCAAACTTACATTCCTTAGGATCCATAAGAACCCTAGGAGCTAACCAACTACTCCAGGTGTTTAACCCCTGAGTTAACTTAGCCTTTCATTGAACTAAACCCTAGTCACTCCCATGACTAGGCCTCCATGTGACGGGCACCCTCCAGTCACTCCCACAAGCTTGCATGCCACAAAATTCCCCCCACGCCACCCCGACGCCCTGCTCACCTGTGGGGTGGTGGGGTGATTCCGAGAATTGCCCTGCCACCCCGCGGGTGGGCAGGCTATCGTTGTGGCATCGGTGGGGGGGGCTGCCACACCATGGGTGGGCCGCTGTGGTGGCATGGGGGGAGGCTGCAGCAGCCCCCCCCATGCCACCCTGGTGGTCTGCCCGTCCATGAGGTGGTGGGGTGACTCCAAGAATCGCCCTGCCACCTTGCGGGTGAGCGGGTCAACCATCCCCATCGCCCCTAACCTACGAGCCCGTTTGGCTGCCATGAGCATTACCAGGCCTATTTGGCTATTGTGAGATTTACTAGGCCCACCATGGCCACATCGGATGTAGTGGGTAAATTTGGCCCGCAAAAAGTTTTAACTTGAAAAAAAAATTCTACTTCATTAAACTTATTTAATATGAAATTTGCATGGAAAAAAATTAACTAACTTTTCAATTACGAGAATTCTTCGTTGAATATGTTGTTGATAGCAATGTAGCTGCTCCAGAAATTCGCTCCAAGTGTTTCAACGAACCTTAGAAAACCTTGATGTGATGTGAGTAATAGTGATAATGGAATTCATTATATAGGTGAAATTACGGAGATGTTTTACCCTACGATTAATGTGGGATTATTTTTTTTTTTTTAAATTAACATGTTAATTTTTTTATGGTGATATAGGAAACTATCATAAAGTGAATATTATGGAATCATTTTGAATGTGGGATTAATTTGTTTTAGAATGTATTATTAAAAAAAAAAGAAAAAAAAGAAAAAAAAAAAAAAAAACATTCAATTGTTTAGTAAATATTATATACTTTAACTATTAAAATAATCTAGGAAAAAGTTTTAGTTTACAATTTTAACTTTAAATATTTATTTCATAAAAAAATTTAGTTTACATTTTTCAATAAACTGTAGAATAAAATAATGAAGGGAAATAACTCTAACAAAATTTTTGGAGGGAAATATTTTGTTGAAACCTTTTGGAGGGAAAATTTCATTCTCTAAGCTATATAATATCTTTAGGAGACTCTGCATTTGTATCATTCAACCTCTTCTATTTGAAAGGGATGAATTCTCCTGATAGTGAAGTTTCTCTTTATACAACATCAACATCTTCATCGCATAACAACTCTATTCATATTGATGAATATAACGGAAGTTCTTCCACTATGAATAGAAAGTCAATTCTTCCACTAAGTCCTAATCCTAAGGACTATGAGAGCAACACTGATGAAAGAGGGGATGGATAATTTCAAATAAATAAAGAGTCACTGATTCCACTTAGTCCTAATTATAAGGACTATGAGAGTAGCAGTGGTGAAGAGCATGATGACGAATTTCAAAAGAATGGACTGTCACAATGTCCACTTAGTTCTAATCCTATGGACTATGAGAGCAGTAGTGATGAAGATCACGATGATTAATTTCAAAAGAATGGAGTGTCATGATGTCCACTTAGTCCTAATTCTAAGGAGCATAAGAGTAGTAGTGATGAAGAGCATGATGATGAAGTTCAAAAGAATGGAGTGCCACGGTGTCCACTTACTCCTAATTCTAAGGACTATGAGAGCAGCAGTGATGAAGAGCATGATGATGAATTTCAAAAGAATGGAGTGTCACGGTGTCCACTTAGTCCTAATTCTAAGGAATATGAGAGCAACAGTGATGAAGAGCGTGACGACGAATTTCAAAAGAATGGAGTGTCATGGTGTCCACTTAGTCCTAATTCTAAGGACTATGAGAGCAACAGTGATGAAGAGCATGATGATGAAGTTCAAAAGAATGGAGTGTCATGGTGTCCACTTAGTCCTAGTTCTAAGCACTATGAGAGCAACAGTGATGAAGAGCGTGATCAAAAATTTCAAAAGAATGGAGTGTCATGGTGTCCACTTAGTCCTAATTCTAAGGACTATGAGAGTAGCAATGATGAAGAGAGTGGTGATGAATTTCAAAAGAATGCAGTGTCACGGTGTACTCTTAGTCATAATTCTAACTACTATGAGAGCAACAATGATGAAGATCATGATGAAAATTTTCAAAAGAATGGAGTGTCATGGTGTACTCTTAGACCTAATCCAATGGACTATGAGAACAGTAGTGCTGAAGAGCATGATGACAAATTTCAAAAGAATGGGGTGTCACGGTGTCCACTTAGTCCTAATTCTAATAACTATGAGAGCAGCAGTCATGAAGAGCGTGATGATGAATTTCAAAAGAATGGGGTGTCACGGTGTCCTCTTAGTCCTAATTCTAAGGACTATGAGAGCAACGGTGATGAAGGACATGATGATACACTTAGTCCTAATCCTAATGACTATAAAGGTAGCAGTGACAAAGGATAGCATGTAGCATTTTCAGTAAGTAAATAGTCACATTTTCGACGTAGTCCTAATTCTATGGACTATGAGAGCAACACTGACAATGCACATGAGGAAGAATATCCAATAAACATCGAGTCAAATTTTCCATTTAGTCTGAATTCTAAGGACTATGATAGTAGTACCAAAGAAGGGGAAGATGAAGTCAATGTTTGAAAATCATAGTTGATCATAGTGTAGATAACATTCCTCTTAATGATGATGAAAATCCTTATACAAATGATGATCCAATGATGGAGATGTTGCCGAGAAATATTGTATTGAGGAGTAGGAGCAGACCTTTACGTATCAATGCAAGATGTTGTAGTTATATAAGGGGTAGAGCAGAATATCCGACGAGAAGAAGTTCTATCAACGCTCTCATTTCAAGTGAATGTTGTCAAAAAGATTGCTTGAAACATATGGATTTCAAATTTGCATTAGAGAGCAGGAAGAGATATTTGTCAATGAATAAAAGCATACAAAATTCATATTTAGTTGGGTGCATGCAATCTACATTGTCAGGTTATGATTATCATATTGGGTCTTTATTTATTTGTAGAAAGGCTTTCAAAATGTTTCATTCGATTAGGAATTTTTGTCTCTCGCAAATTCAAGAAAATTTGGAAAAGGATCCCACATTTTATTCAGAAGTACATCGTAAAAGACAATTTGGGCCATTATCAAATATTGCAATGTCATGGATGAAAGATTTCTTTTTAAAGCATGGGGAGTGTATACCAAATAGAGAGAGACAATACATATTCCAGATAATTTTTCAAGACGAGAAATCTACAACTTATATAAAGAATATGTAGAAGATGCTGAGGGACATGGCCAGTTTATTACGTATCAATATTTTGTGAAGGTATGGAAGAAAGAATTCAACAATGTCAATATTCTTAAGAAGATAAGCATGGGGATTTACAGTACATGTGCTTCTCTTAAATAAAAAAGGGACAAATGTGAAGGGTCAGAAAGAGGTAAGAATTCATAAACTTTTATAATTGTATAGTCATCAACTATTAAAACATATTTCTTAATGGTTTTCTTTTATGTTGTGTAGGTTCAATTGTCAAAGAACTTCAGGAGCATCGCAAACAACAAACAAGTGAAAGGAAAAAGTTGTACAAGCACCGAACGAAGTGTTATGATAATCCAAATTATTATTTGAGTTTGATAATTGATGGTATGGACCAGAAGAAAACACTTTTACCACATTTTGTTTGCACACCCAAAAATTTACAGGAAGAAAATTTTATTTAGTATCACTTGGTCGGTTGTATGGTCTTCAATGGGAAAATGTTGCCAAGGGTGTAGTTCACAACTCCAATATTGAAAATGATGCAAATCTGACCATAACGATAATTCATGATGTGCTTTCTCATTGGTCTGTTAATCTTCTAGAAGTTTTGTATCTACAATTGGACAACACTTGCCGTGAAAACATAAATCAGGTTGTTTTTGGATATCTTAACATGTTTGTTCAATTGAGAATTTTTTAGAAGGTAAAGGATGGTTTCCTTCTTGTTGTGCACACTCATGACCATATTGATCAGATGTTCAGTTGTTTTTCAATCACATTGAGGAGGAAGGAAGTTGGGAGCTTTCCATCATTAATTGAATGTGTTAAGTAATCATACATGCTAGAGCCTACTTTTGATGTGTTGGAAGAAACTATTGACATGCGAAGGTTTATTTGGGGATCGCATGGTGAGGGGAAATGCATTGAAGAACTTAATGACATTAGCTTCCAACATCAATTTCGTATCAAAAAAATTGATGCGAAAACACTAATATGGGGCAAGAAGTATTCAACTAATGCAGAATGGGCACCATCATCAGGTTTGGAATTTTTGAAATTCATTCTAGATCATCCAATATTTGCATCAAAAATATTGTTATTGTGATCAGTTGGTGAAGTTCATAATGCACGCAGAAAGAATAGAGATATAAATTATTCTGATTGCCTAGAAGAAATTAAAAAATGTATTAGATATACATATGAGTACTTTGACATTGCTGATTCAGTTTGGTGGGAGTCATTTTTCAATAATCAAAGTGATATCATTTCAACAACAACAAATGAAGATATACCTTTGAAAAATCCTTTTATTTGGCCATAAAATGTGTCGAATGAACGTGAGGAAATAAACATTGTTGAACAACAACAATCTCAAGGCATTATTAATTCTTCATAGGCAGAGGAAAGAGAGATGTATATTGGTTCTAGAAGACCTTTTGCGCAACATGAAACGATGGAAGACGTTTACAGGGGTTTAATACAGGATATTAAGGAGGGTTGCATGAGCGCAGTGCTAGCAGATGGAGATCCCAATGCCTATCCATTCTGGGTTGCTAAAGTTATAAAGGTTTTTACAGAAAATGAGGATGTTACAAGTGTTGAAGTAAATTGGTATGCCACAAATACACACCCATTGAATGGTGTGTATAAGCCAGAGATGGTAGTTGACAAAAAAAATGGCGGAAAGAGAAAAAGAAAGGGTACAAATATAAATCGCCGCCGCACAAACATATTAAAATTGGGGGATGTTGACATACTTGTTTATGACTTCAATTTAAAAAAGAGAGGAACTCTTCACTTCAAGAGGATATATATTTTGAAAAGGTTTTTACCAGAAGGAATAGTGTTGAGATGGGAGTCTGCTGAAACCAGTCGTAGATCTAGAAGAAATTTGAAACCTGAAATGGTGGGCATGCATGTGGACTCAGATGGGGCACTAGTTGATGAAAGAGAAGAATATGGAACATCTTCGTTAACATCCAGTCACTCATCTGAAGATGTGAATTATGATGGTGTGCAAGAAAATATGAGTGATTTTAAATAAGTGTTTAAGACAATTTATATAACTGATGTTTGCATCGTATCTTGAAATAAAATTTTTGATTTCCATATGGTGTTAAATGAGAAGTTATGAGTCATTTTTATGTTGTTGGATTATAT
>APFE030540246.1:1108-11714 GCA_000404065.3 Pinus taeda | reverse complement strand
AATTCGGTTTTACTAGCATTTTTTAAAAATGTTGAAAATTGACCCTAAAAAAATCATTGTTCCAGTATCACCACTTTTTTGTTTTCAAGGTGTTTTTGCATGAACATTTCATTTTCACTACCATTTTTAGAACATGTTCAAAATTGACCCCCCAAAAAAATCCATCATTCCAGTATACACACTTTTCATTTTTAGCACAATTTTTGATGTTTTTTTCGGGGTTTTTTTGGCTAGAGTTCCCACTTTGAGTTTATAGTTCCCGTTTCAAAGTTTACATTGCTAGAGAAAACTGAAAAGTATGCATAAGATGTAGAGGACCATTGGCTTAGCAGTCTAGGGACCAACTACTGAGAAATTGGTTGAGGAGGTTCGACAGGATGCCATGTAGTGCACAACAAAGCTTCAAGCCTTGAAGATAGAGTTCAACAACCTTAAAGCACATACCGAGGACATATCAAAAGAGTGACTTAGGAAAAGTCACTTCTTTATGTTGGGGGAATGTTGGGATGGGGTCCCCCAGGTCTAAGTTTTTCTCAATTTTGATGTAATACTGTAAAGTCTTTGCATTTTGAGAAGAGGAGCATGCAAAATCTTAAGAGTCAAAGGGGCTTTTAGGAAGGCCAAAGCCCCTTAATTTGTAAAGGTATGGGTTGTTTTTATTAAGTAATGAGCTTCACCCATGGTTCGCAGGCCATGGTAATGTAATGGAAAATCTATAAAAGGAAGTCATCTAGGAGTCATTATAAAGTTAGTTGATGAATGAGAACTTGAGTCTATTTGTCTGTAATTTTGTGTTCTAGCGAAGGGGAAGGCTCCTACAGCTGAGTGCATAGAGACTTTTGTAAGTCCCTAAATGAGTGTGTGAGCCCCTGCCACTATGTGCGCAAGGTCAAAAGAAGTGTATTCATTGAAGATCTGAAGTAATAAAGCATATCTGAAGCAATTATGTGTGTTCTTTGCATAGTTATATGTTTCTGTATTTATGCTCAGTTATGATTTGATTCTTTGTAATATTATTTTAATTGCATCACAGAGATCCAAATCTACTTTTGTATGATAACTATTGTATGCTAGAATAACTAGGTAAAACTCATAGATCTATTTAAGTAGAAATCACTTTAAGTATGAGATTTTGAAGATAACGGTTTAGGAATGTCAGATCAGGCCCTAGATTAAAGGAATGCCTCGCTACTACATCACATAGACTTCTGGATGTAGAAACATAGTTCTAGCATCCCCCAATACTACCTCGAGTGAGACTGTAGTCTGTGCTAAGTGGGTTGTTGCCGAAAGGGCCGATAGTGTAGGGTTTTGTTGGTTAGCATAGCTAACTTTGAACTTGGCTTTAAGCCCCCTCAAGCCAAAAACATGTGTGATTTCCTTGCTATATTCGGAATGTATGGTTATGCATGTGTGTTCTTAGTTCTCTTGTTATTTTGGGCATGGGTTTTTCCAAGTGTGAGAGTGTTCTCCAACCTTGCCTTGCCATTTCTAGATAGCCATGGTGTGATGGGGTTCTTGTGTTTAGGTTGAGCTGGATTACTGAATGGATTTGAAGATGAGTGAAGTGGATCTCTGAATTAAAAAACGCATGTCCTAGTGATCCTTGAACTGGACTGTGGATTGCAGTAAATCCACTCACCTAGTGACCCATAAACTGGACTATGGGTTGTGGTAAAGTTGGGTATTGTGTACATCAGTGGGCCTAGGAATCCTAGACTAGTGAATCATGAGATCTACGGTAAATACTATAGGTGGATACTCTTTATCAGGCCTAGGAATCCTTGCTGGTGAATGGTGGGATATACGGTAAAGCCTAAAGGGTAGTGTATCGATTATGGCCTAGTGATCCCTAGATCAAAATGTAGATTTTGGTAAAGCCTAGAGACTATTTGATAGGAAAATTCCTCATGGGGTAGGTGGAGAAATCCTGTGGCATCCATGATTGTTTATGGCCTAGTGATTCAGTGAGGATTGTGGTAAAACCTAATTCTATTGATGATGGTGAGGTAGTTCCACATGGTGTATATGTATCCATATCTTTTGAAAGTAATGTAGGATATTGAAGTAAAAAAGGAAGCTAATTGGATTTTGTTTAGATAGACCATGAAAGGTGGATAGTGATGAATGATAAATATTTTTCATTTTAGCGTCAAGGTTGTTTTTTTTATGGGGAAGAGTTATTATTATTTGATATTTTGATGTGCCTTCCTTTTTAAAGGATTATCTTCTTCTTTTGAGCGTGTCTTTGGAGATTTGAGAAAGTTGTTGTTTTCATGGTTATATTGTTCTTTAGATTGACACCGTATAGTGGAAGTAGAAGATTTAGGATTTTTGTTAGCAAGAGAGCTTAATTTTAGTGTCAAGTAGCTGTGTGGTTGACTTTGTTCCTTTCCTTCTTGTGAATGTTCTACAGTCTGATGGTTTTTATTGAAAATTAGTGAATAAATTCACACAAAAATTGATATAAAACTAATTGTACTCTTGATAAATCCTTGAAAACGTCACAAAAGATGATTTCCTTTTCAATTACTTCTAATTATCTTAGCAAGTAATCAATTAGGTAATTAGATTGGATAATTATGTTGTTTTTCATCCATATCGATCTTTTCATGGTGGAAAAAGTGCAGGAATTAGCTCACAGGATTGCCTTTATCGATGGGACTTAGTTTGGCAAATTCAGACATGAAACCTTTAGAGAACATTTTGAGGCATTAATTGACATTTTTTTTGGTTTTTATGGGTAGACATGTTTGTACACGTTTAAGTAATATCACATTAAATAGCACTTGTACATGGAATCTCACTTCCACATAGCTTAGGGTATATTAGAAGCCATGTAGGTATCTTGAAACCAATGTTAGATTAACCGCATGAATTCTTGATTGTTATTGTGGCATTGGTAATAACATTTAGAAAAATACTCTTATTTTCCATGGTAATTGGGTAGTGCATCTAAGTGTATGGTTAATCCTCCTTGGTTGAAGCTTCAAGGTATTGGTTTGAGTACTACTCTTCAAACTTAGTAGTATATTAAAGAGCTATAATATAAGGAAAAACTTTTTCTGTAGGGCCCTTTAAGCCCTAATACTTAATGCTCCAATGTTGGAAACCCTAATTCTTACAACAAAGATGTGAAATTTCTACACATTTGTTAATATTAAAATTTTTAGCATTTTGTTAGCTCAATATTATTCAACCTAGACTATAACTTCGTAGGAGTATAACAAAAGAGTATAAGTCGACCCACCATCATGCATGTTTCATGATGATTGTAGTTCTACCTACCCTAATTGTATTATTGAATGATGAATTAATCACATTCATACAACTCTCCAATAAGCCTTTTTGTGTGGACCCAATCATCCCTAATCTTCATTCATTGATTTACTTCTCCCATCACTTGTTCCCATTGACATCTAAAAAAGACCACATTGCTTTCCAAGAAGAATATTAGACAAATTTCCAAAACTAACTTGTCCTTATTGAAGCCCAAAACAAAAAAAATGACATCCCTTCTTCATTAGTTACCCTTAATTCTAAGATTTACTTAGTTGATAAACCCAAGGACCCCAATTCCCATGACAAAACACTACACCATGAAGGTGTTTCATCATCCCATTTTTACTCCTTTTCTTGATATCCATGCCTTCCTAAAGTAGATTTGAATATATTTGATGGCCTTGCATTTGCATGGGTGTCCTATATTTAGATCCAGAGTGTGGGTAATGGTGGCAATGGAACAAGAATTCCCACCATGGATGTACTTCTTGGACTTGATTTTTTGATCTTTATGAATGCTTTGACATTGAAAGTCATCATTTGGGCCATTTGACCAAGCTTAAACAATCAAGTAAAACTAAAGACTACATCACTTCTTTCAAGTAATTAGCTTTTTTCACAAAAGGCATGTTAGACACCTTTTCCCATGAATGTTTTATAAGTGGTCTCAAGGATGAAAATTGTGTTTATGTTTCAATGGTTTTCCCTTCTAATTGGTTTGAAGCTACTCGATGATCTAAAGAAACATAATGGATGATCCATTCTCCACTAAAAAATGGTAGAATGACCACTTAACTCTAATTAAAATGGCAAAATGACAACTTAAAAGGTAATTTATACAACTATGATGATTCATGGTTAATTTAATGAGTTTTTATTTTATGGTGTGAATTATATTAACTTCAAAAACTGGAGTTTACATATAGGATCACAAAATTCAAGTCAATCACTCACAATGTAACACCCTCCTACCACACTTACCCAAGCTTATCGGTCCACCAGGGCACTATGATATGATTCAACCTCCTATATCACCTTAAGCAAGGTGAATTGACGAACCAAAACCAAATTGACGTTCCTCAAGAGCCACAAGACCCACAAACTAGTCTAGGTGCCCAAGCCCTGAGTTAACTTAGCCTGCATCCCAGTAACTGTAGACTTTTCCACTCTGTTCTGTGCTAGCGACCCCGAGATCTAAGCCACTTTTTTATGGCTAGGATCGACCTCTGCCCAGAACTTGATGAAACTCTAAAAAATGATAAACAATAAGGGGAAAAGGCCTTTATTTCTTCAATTTCCATTATTTTTCGTTCATTTTCCTCCTCACATGCAACATGTGGCCTTTCACCTTCCTATTCTCCATTTTTTCATTATTTTCATAATTAAAAGGCCAATTATTTCCAGTTTTCCTTTCCAAAGCCTTTCCCATTTCCTTTCCAAAGCCTTCGTAATTGCCTTTGCCAATTTCCCTTTAGCCATAATAAACCAAATTAACACCCAATAGGATGTTTTTCCCAGCATTTAGCTTGGAATACGTGTCTCATGACCTTGGTATTATTTTGCTTTTATTAACTTTATTACATGGATTTTTAACCTAGGGCTATTACAAACCCCTTCCCCTTAGGGGAACACCATCCTCGGTGTTCAATGACACCCACAATGAGCAAAATAGCTGAAAAACAAAACATACTGCCCATGGAACATTATAACTTAGCTCAATGTAGTATTTACAATGAACAACATGCTGAAAAGAAATACCATGAAGACAAACATAACGACAAGACAACCATACCACTTATTGGAGCTTTATAATATATCTCATGGCAATATTTACATCCATATACATATATACATCTGCCAAAACTGCTTTACCTCAACTATAAAATAAGGAAGGATACATTGCTTGCATTTGATCAACCATCTCCCATGTAGGTTCATCGGGTCCAAAGTGCTTCCACTACACTTTAACCTGCTCGGTTTATTAGTTCCAGAGCATGAGCATATTTCTCCGCAAAATTCACCAAGGTTCCAACTGGAATTCTCCTTTTGGATCCACCTCCAATATAGACCAATCAATAACATGCTCAACATCCTTTACATATATTTTAAGCAATTAAATATGGAAAACATCTTGGACTTTCACTGTGGGAGGTATTGCAAGTCGATAGGCCACCGGTCCAATCCTCTCAAGGATCTCAAAAGGCCTACAATACTGAGGTGTTAGATTCGTAGATGGCCCAATACTCAAGGAGAGCTTCTTGGGATTGATGCACAAATACACATATTCCCCAACCTGAAACTCCTTAAATGCCATGTTTTGATCTGCATAACTCTTTTGTATGTCCTATTCTACCTTTAGATTCTTCTTTATAACTTGAATTTCATGTTCCAAGTCTACCAGCACTTCTGGTCCCATCAATAACCTATTCGCTAGATCACTCCAGCTGATGGGAGTACTAAAACTCTGTCCATATAGTGCCTCAAACAGACTCATCCCAGTGACTCTTGATACCCATTGTTGTAAGAAAACTCAACCAGTAGAAGATACTCTTCCCACTTCTGCTACTGATGCATCACAGACATCGTCAACATATCCTCCAACATCATGTGGAGCCTCTTTGTTTGTCCATCCATATGCGGATGATAAGTTGTGCCGAAGGCAAAATCTGTACTCAACCCTGAAAATAACTCTTTCTAGAACTTGGAAGTGAAATTGGCATCTTTCTTCAAAACAATATTCTTTTAAACACTATGAAATCTCACTATATCTCTGATGAAGACTTGTGCTACCTCACTAGACGAATTAGTAGATTGCACTGGAATGAAGTGTGCTACTTTTTTCAACCTTTCCACCACAAACATGATGGAATCATGTCGTTTAGATATACTTGGAAAACCTATAACTAAATGCATGGATGTAGCACCCTCCTCCCACATCTACCCATGTAATTAGCCAACTGGGGTCAACATGAGACGAGAGGCTACTATGATTGGATTTGACCTCCTATGTGACTTCTATGTTACTATTGTGACTCGTGTCACTGTCTAGCAGCATTAAAATTATTTTGTGGTGCCAAATTCTCTTTTCATCTACATGCAGAGGCCTTTTCCTCTTAGGTTCCCATTTACCTTTACCTTTATCTTTTCCCTTCCATCCTTGCTGAGATTCATTCTTACGCTTTAAATGTTCCTATAAATGCTTCAATTATTTTGCCTTGATTAACTTTATTACATGGATTTTTAACCTAGGGCTATTACAAATCCCTTCCCTTTAGGGGAACACCATCCTCGGTGTTCAATGACACCTACAACCAGCAAAATAGCTAAAAAACAAAACATACTGCTCATGGAACATTATAACTTAGCTCAATGTAGTATTTACAATGAACAACCTGCTGAAAAGAAATACCATGAAGACAAACATAACGACAAGACAACCACACCACTTATTGGAGCTTTATAATATTTCTCATGGCAATATTTACATCCATATACATATATACATATGCCAAATCTACTTTACCTCAACCGTAAAATAAGGAAGGATACATTGTTTGTATCTGATCAACCATCTCCCATGTAGGTTCATCATGTCCAAAGTGCTTCCACTGCACTTTAACCTGATCGGTTTCTTAGTTCCAGAGCATGAGCATATTTCTCCGCAAAATTCACTAAGGTTCCAGCTAGAATTCTCCTTTTGAATCCACCTGCAATGTAGACCAATCAATAACATGCTTAACATCCTTTACATATATTTTAAGCAATGAAATATGGAAAACATCTTGGACTTTCATTGTCGGAGGTATTGCAAGTCGATAGGCCATCGGTCCAATCCTCTCAAGGATCTCAAAAGGCCTACAATACTGAGGTGCTAGATTCGCAGATGGCCCAATCTTCAGGGAGATCTTCTTGGGATTGATGCACAAATACACATGTTTCCCAACCCGAAACTCCTTAAATGCCCTGTGTTGATCTGCATAACTCTTTTGTATTTCCTATTCTACCTTTAGATTCTTCTTTATAACTTGAATTTCATGTTCCAAGTCTACCAACACTTCTAGTCCCATCAATAACCTATTCGCTAGATCACTCCAGCTGATGGGAGTATTAAAACTCTGTCCATAAAGTGCCTCAAACAGACTCATCCCAGTGACACCTGATACCCATTGTTGTAAGAAAACTCAACAGGTAGAAGATACCCTTCCCACTTCCGTACTGATGCATTACATACATTGTCAACATATCCTCCAACATCATGTGGAGCCTCTTTGTTTGTCCATCTGTATGCAGATGATAAGTTGCGCCGAAGGCCAAATCTGTACCCAACCCTGAAAATAACTCCTTCTAGAACTTGGAAGTGAAATTGGCATCTTTCTTCAAAACAATATTCTTTTAAACACTATGAAATCTCACTATATCTCTGATGAAGACTTGTGCTACCTCACTAGACGAATTAGTAGATTGCACTGGAATGAAGTGTGCTACTTTTGTCAACCTTTCCACCACAAACATGATGGAATCATGTCATTTAGATATACTTGGAAAACCTATAATTAAATACATGGATGTAGAGCCCTCCTCCCACATCTACCCATGTAACTAGCCAACCGGGGTCATCATGAGATGAGAGGCTACTGTGATTGGATTTGACCTCCTATGTGACTTCTATGTTACTATTGTGACTCATGTCACTGTCTAGCAGCATCAAAATTATTTTGTGGTGCCACATTGTCTTTTCATCTACATGCCGAGGCCTTTTTCTCTTAGGTTCCCACTTACCTTTACCTTTATCTTTTCCCTACCATCCTTGCTGAGATTCATTCTAATGCTTTAATTTTTCCTATAAATGCTTCAATTCCCCAATAAATTCCTCAAGTGACTGAGACTCATCATACTGAATCCGATCTCTAAATGCTAATGGAAAACCATTGAACCTTATCCTTCTCATCAGTAAGATACGGTACATACCTCAATAGCTCCAGAAACTTGTTTGTGTACTCTTTGTCTATCATTGATCCAATCTTTAGGTCATAGAATCCTTTAGCCTTATTGTCATAGTACCTCTCTAACAAGTACTTCTTCCTAAAAATCCTTTTGAACTCCTGCCAACTCAGGTCATCTGTCCTGATGTCTCTTACTTTCTTAACATCTTCCGACTAGATATCCACTTTACTGTTCAAGCTGAATATAGTTATTATGGCCTTCATGTTATCTGTGTACTCATGCAACTCAAAGAAGTTTTTCATCCCAAGTATCCAAGCCTCTTCATCTTCTAGGTTTTTCACATCTCTGTTAAAAGTAGGTGGTTTTCTTTCTTAAATTCATCTGGCAAGTATCCCCTATCACTCCTCATGTAAGGATGATAACGATGACGTTCATGATGTCTAATAGTAGTAGAACTAGAATAGTACCTGTAATGATCGCCCCTCCTATCCGGATTATCCAACAACCTGCCATCTCTCATTTTATCAGATTTATCTGACCTGTGTTTACTAGGAGACCTACTACCATATGCCCCATTAGTTTTTTCCTCCTATCCATGGTTGATCCAAAGCGGCGCTTGATGTTGCAAGTATGACAAACTCTTGTACCTATATGGTCCAATCATTATCTATCTTACAACTCCTTATCTCTTACTTCAAGTTCCTCAATGTATCTACCAAATCATAAGTGTGCCCTACACCACACTACTCATCTGATGCATAGGGAGATTCTATGTAGTCTACCACATTGGTAGCCACTTGATATTTTTCCTGCAATGAATAATATGTTAGATAAACCAAATCACAATGAATCAACATACCTTAGTATAACTCGGGGAGTATACCTTGTCTACAAGATCACCAAATCAACGTGATACACGTATAACATAATCATAACTGCATATAGGAATACACAAATAAATGGATCAACACATAAACATCACTCTAGTTAGGGTCCGGTCATCAATGCAAGGCCATATCAAAAAGGCATGTTATGACCTCATGGATGACAACAAACATTACTCCATTGTACACATTGCTAGATGAAACCAACAATATGTATAAGAAATGCCTAACTAACTACACATACGCATAAATGCATGTATTCAGGCACTAACGATCAATTCTTGTAATCAACCTACAAGACTGATACATGTAATCAAAATATTCAAGAATGTAACCTAACATACAAGGATGTAAGTATGTGAAATAAAATCAACTAGTAAGAAACATGTAACAATATTTAACAAATCACATACTCATGACAAATGCATTTCACACAATGAACATCAAATTCTTGTTGACATTACTACAACCATAATCAACCATCAATCAAATATAAAAAGCACATGGAATGCAAGTGTAAGGGACACACACATAATTGATATGTGTGCATGACCAACACACACCGCCCATCCAGTCCGAGGGGTGAACCATGCTCTGATACCACTTTGTAACACCCTCCTCTCATATCTACCCAAGTAACTAGCCAACCAGGGTAAACATGAGAGGAGAGGCTACTATGATTGAATTTGACCTCCTATTTGACCTTAAGGAAGTGGTATCAATGGAAACATCACACAAAGTCATCCATGCTTGGAATATGGCACAGGTGTGATTGGCTGAAGAGAGACTTGGCTTAGCCAATCTATAGCTGGGTGGAATGTGGTAGTCCCATCTTTGGCTGGTTTTTGCAATCATTAACGAGAAATTGATTCCCTTGGTTTTCATGTGTAAATGTACTGGTTTATATGTCAATTTTATGGCTGATATATTTATGGTATTTCTGTTATTACTATGTTGGTTATATATATGTTTTTTTTCAACAACTATGTATGGATCTTAGTATGTTTTTGCTTGTAAAAGAATGGACAATGTATCTATGACTGTTATAGACATTTTTGGGAACTTCAAACCCAATCATAAATGTCCATAAACTGAGGGCTCCTAAGTCCCTAAAAGTGTTGCTTCACTGCCTAAAGGAACAAGGTCAGCTGATTACATCATGTCCTAGAAGTTCTCCACTGAAAACTGCTCATAAATGGTCAAAACTGGACCATACTGAAAGCCCAGTGTAGAGGGTGTGATGCATATCACCTTCCCAGTGTACAAGGTGCGATGCATATTGAATTTCTCCTCTGTAAGGTGCAATGGTCGGGAATGGAAAAATGGTAGGGACAAAATGCGAGGTGGAAGATCATGGAATCTTCCAGAAGCTTCCCCTCCGACACTTGCCTCTCTGTTTTCTACCAGGGATGATTAAGAGATCATCATTCTCCAAGTGGAAGTAGGAACTATCAGAGAGAGGACACTAATCAAGATCCCAGAAGATGACTCACCTC
>APFE030540243.1:129184-181107 GCA_000404065.3 Pinus taeda | reverse complement strand
CCATCTTCAACTATTTCCCATAAATCTTGAGAGGCAAACAGGGCTTTCATAGTTATTGCCGAGTAGTCATAGTTCTTCCCATTGAACTGTGGGAGCTAGGTGTTAAACATACCCATACCAGTGCTTGTGCTGGCCATTCCTTGCATTCTCAGCTATGCTTCTAAATCCTTGACTGTATATTTAAAAACCACTCACTGCTGCAACCAAAAGACTTCTCTCTTCAGCTTCTTTGTCACCTACAAAGAGCCTAAGCCTGCTCTGATACCACTGTTGGGTATTTTTACTTCTGTTTGTGATGGGAAAATACCAAAACCATAAAATATAAAACACAGAGGCAATGCTCTGTTTCCTTTGTTCCAAGATCTTTTACACAGAGAAGTCTTTTTAAAAATAATTACACAGGACAGAGTATTTCACCACCATAAAATTTCCATTCATTAAACAAAAGCACTTACATATTCAGCCTCTTTTACTCAGAGGGATTCACCAAAACATTTTCACATAAGTTACTCTACCTCCTATGAAATTTTACACCACTGTGTGTAAATATTTCATTTACATTCACTGCTGTGTGAAAACAAAACTTACAGGGAGTTACAGGTTTACCTTTTCACTGCTGTGAAACAATACATGGTTTGAAAACAAAACTATCCACTGGTTTCATTGTGCATTTCTTTTTACATTACAAACCAAAAACTTTGCTGCATAAAACCCTTTTTACATTTCAAATCAAAAAAAAACTTTATGCACTTCTGTGCGTTTCCTTCATTTCTTACATTGCAAGATTTTTTTTTACCCTGCTGAGTTTCATACCATATCAAAATGAGCTCCGTCTTTTTCAGAGTTCCCCTGTTCTTCGTTCGCTGCAGCGAACACACATGCAACTTCTCCGTATGCAAAACTCACACAACACATTACCTTTTTTTTAATGTGCAATTACATATCGCACTTACTATGCCCGCGTTTTTTTTCATTACAAAAGGTCAACGCTGTATTAAAAAACATATATCAAAAAACAATAAAAATAAACTTACGCCCATACTTTTATTAACTTCGCCGTATGTGATATTAAAGGACTTTACCAAAAACATATGACATCGAATTAATTTAGCGTATGGGTTATGGTCCACGGTGTATTTAATTTCGACAGACCCGTATGTACTTCGAACAGGTTAAACTCCGCAGTACTTTCCCGGAGATCAAACAGTACTTTCCCGGAGATCAAACGGCGGAGAGCGAGCATCCTCAATCAAACAGATATCGGACAGGGTGAGTTGACAGCAGGTTACCTTCCGATGGAGGCCTGAGGCTGATGTCATGCTTGCATCACTGCTGGACAGTTGTCGGCATCGGACCACACTGTCCAGAAACCACCTCAGCCCGAAGAGTGGTGCGATATGTTCCTGCCGGTTTTGATTTGCCGTGGTGGTTTTCTGCGCCGTTGACTGCTGACCCGTGCGCGGGCAGTGAAATTATAATTTTAACATCAAGAAACGTGTTATGTTTAATAAAGGGCAATAAGAGGACTGAAACTGACGACATTGGGATGCATTCTTATCCGACCTCTTCCAACCCGATGCATTATCTTGACCTGCTGATTCAGCTTGACAAAGCTGAACACCGTCGACATATTTCATTTGGCACTAATGACTCAAAATTCAGTGTTTTCTTGCAATGAATTCAATCTATTGTTGTTTGAAGTGGCAATGTCGGTTAATATAAGAAATTTGTTTGAGAAGGTAAAGATGGCTTAATAAATATCCTTAACTTATGTCGCACATTTGCTTATAGCAAATATGTTTAATACCATTTTGATATGGACGTTGACCTTTAATTCTTTTGAAATCATAACTATCACTCGCCGACCTTCACAACGCTGGTGGTAATCACGACAATGCGTATGCATTATTTTGAAATATAGCTTCGAAGCAGGCTCCATCTTGGTCTGTGCTTCCAAACTTTCCATGTGGTCATCATGGTTGCGTAAGCCCGCTGTCAATTTTGTCGGCCCGGTATACCGATTGAAATGTCCGTCCAAATAATTATTTTTCATATTTTACTCCTTAATTATAGTTTGTATTTCGAGTGATCGTTTAAATTTGTAATCAGATTTTAGATTTTATGTAAACCTATCAGAAAAATATGTAAACAAATTAAAATGTAGAATATTTAAATTAAATGTTTTTAATTTTATTATTTGAAAGAATGAGGCCACCGAATAATGGTTGACTTTGCTTCGAAGAAACAAACTGCTTTAAAGCCCAATTTATTAATATCGGGTAATTAATTTAGGGGAGATAAGGAGAAATAGTAATGGCTGTTTATGGGAATGTGGTAATGCAATCTTTTTTTTATCTAAAATATATTTTTCACTCTATTGTTAAGCACACTAAAAAAAATATCATATTTTAATTAAAACTAATCAAAAATTACTTTGAAAAATTAGACTACACTAATAAAATAAAAATATTTGATTTTCACTTTATAAATAAATGAGTTTTATTTTTAGTAGGCATCAAAATAGAAATAAAATTATTATAAAATTAATTTTAATAATTAAAAAAATAATGATTTAATTTATTTTGTGAAAAAGAGGTGATTGTTTTTTTTATATAGTTTTTTAATTTCTAATATTTTCATTAAAAAATTAACTTTACGATTAAATATTTTTATATTAACTTTTACATAAAGGTCTTCGAGTGTAAAATAAAACTGATTTTATTTATTAAAAGTTTATCCTCCTCAGACTAAACAATAATGGCTATTAAAATTTTATTTTCTTAAGATTAAAGGAAATATGTTAATCAGTTAGTTTTGATTGGGAGGAAAGTATCTGTGGCGAGCAAAGGCTTCGAATTTGATGGTTTACTGGTCGGATCGTGGAAAATGTATCAAGGATTGTGCATGATGCTTTGTTTTTAGGTAGTCGAAGTTTTTTTTGGCATGCAATTTTAACTATTTTTTATGATTTATTTTGCAATTACAATTATTATAAATTATATGATAGAGCATTTGTCTACGCGTTTCGAACCAATCAAGTTCATCATAAGGATAAGTTGAAGAATCGGATCTAGCTTTGCATATTAAATAGACAGAGCAGAACATCAAACGACTATATTTTTTGACCACGCAACGGCTAGATTTGACTGCGGCCTTAGATGTTGACTGGGAAATTGGTTAGTTTGGACGAGTTAAGGCATGACCATTATTTTATTTAATTAAATTAATTTTAAAATTTATTATTAAAATGTAATAGTTAATATTCCTATTAAAAATAAAAATTAAAAAGACTATTTTTTAAACTAATAATTTATAAATATTTATAAATTAATTATAAATAAATTAATTTAAATAATAGTTAGTTAAAAAATTGTTTAATATTAAATATAGAGTAATTATCATTAATTATTAAAATGGTTAAAATATTAAAAATATACATGGTTAATTTATGTCTTATTAAAATAAAAGTTAAAAGAACATTTTATTAAACTTATAATTTCTAAAAATATATTAAAATAATTAAATATAAATAAATTCTTATTAAATTAGTAGTTATTTATAAACATGAGATGAATGCATGCTTCAATCAAGACTCCAGCTGCTTGATTGGTTGCATTGACATTTTTGCATCACCTAATTTTACCAAGATCTTGAGTAAGTTAGAGTAGAAAATGGTGTGCAATATACTTGTTGGTCAAGCATCTTTTCAACGGTTTTTAGCATAGTTTGGCAGTATAAGTTTTTAGTTTTGGCAGTATGCAGTTAAATTTTCAGTTTTCAATGTACAACATTTTGTGGTGTACAATAGTTTGGCTTTTAGTTGCAAAGGATTGGTTGGACAAATAGGTTTACAAGTTGTAGTTGTTGAGATGGTTCGATAGCCTAATGGATGAGGAACATGGTATAAAGTTCATGCTACCAACAAGTTGATAAAATCCCCTGGAGCTAGTTGTTATCACAATTTACTTTCAAAAAGAGACGGAAAAATAGGGTAGTGGTGGGATTTTTAGTGCTAATTGTAAAATGTTGAATAAAAGTATTCCCAATTGTACAATTTAATTTTTTTTTATGCGTTGAGGGAGTGGTAACTCATTCTATGGGAGGAAATTTTGCACAAATTTTCATTACAATTAACCGGTGGCTCTGACAAATCAAATGTCAGCGAAAAACTTTGTTCTACTTTATTTTTTCCTGTAAAAGGCAGTAAATTTGGATGTGGTTTCTGAACACCTCGAAACAAAATTTTGAGAACGAAAAGAGGGTTTTTTTTTAACAAGCCCATTTAAAATAACCTCTCTCACGTTTTATACAGCAGTCATGATTTGTAATATTCAAAGGAATATTTTTCAGCCTCTGTATCTTGATTTAAATATTCAATAATATATTATTTTAGTAATCAACTTTGGGTACGGTTTTCAAGAATTTGAAAAATAATTTTCAAAATATGAAACAGGATTTTGTGGAAAATAGACACATTAATAGAAACATCTCTCTTTGTTTACACAACTGTCACGATTTGACATATACAAAGGAATATGGGGCATGTGTTTTAGGAATTCGCTAGAATTATTTGTTTTTATATTTAGAAAAACGCCTAATCTACTTTTAGTTGGAAAGCCACCTCATCAGATTCAACTTTGGAATTAAAAAATAGATGGAAATAAGATCAACATCCTCATGCAACACCTTAGTATTCAAATGCACAATTTTGGCGAAGAATCAACTAGAGGATTCAAGACCTTTTTAACTAGAGGATTCAAGACCTTTTTGGAACTAATTCTGAATTTAGTTTAATTTTAATTTATGATTTGATTTTGTTTCTAGAATGATAGAAATAGTTTGGGATATTATTTTTATTATTTAAATATAGCTATGTAATGAAACAAGGGCTTGGATTTTGGCAGAAAGGAGCCTTGTGGGTTGTGTACTTTTTTCCAAAATTTAATGAAAATTTATCTTTGAAGGAGAGGCATTAAGATTTTGTCCAGAGATTCATGTGCCGAATATTGAAGTCTATTTTTCTGTTTTTGTTTACCTTTCAATATTTCATTGATGTGATTCTTATATATTGAAATGGAAGGTCATTGATATAGAATTCATGATATGTGCTTCGTATCCATGATATCTTGTTACTCATACTTTCAGTATGATAGGTTTATGCGGACTTCATCATTTTGATGCTCTATTTTAAGCTTTGAGTGTTTCATGTTCATCCTACATATTTTCAAATTGTAAGTCTACCAGTGCTTGGCTACCTTTCCTCTATGATTGTTTGCCTTTGTATTATTTCGAAAATCCTAGTTATTTCACTATGACTCCATCACCAAATGGTGTTTATTTTTTCCCATAATCCACACAACACCAACAACTTTTACATTAAGCTAGCCATAGAGTGTTTAATAGACATACTATCATTGTGACCTAGGGTAGTTGAGTTTGAGAAGAGATCCCTGTCTGAATTGAGGGGCCATCTTCAGTCCCAAAGAATTTAGAGGTTAACTTAGAGTTTTTCCCCACCCCCAGGGTTTTATCTAAGTAATCACTTTTTAAAACAAACTTATGTATGTGATAACTGGTGTCCTAGTTTATGATATATGGCTGATAATGATCATACATATGTGGCACAGATGCATGATTACATCCCTTCCCTAATATGGTAAATATGACAAATGAAATATCTGTTATTAATTTATTTTATGAACTAACAACTGAGTGTATAACGAAACTTGGTCGCCGCAAAAAGAAACGCATATTGCGGCATGGTGGAGCATAATATGAACCAAGCCCGCCGAAAACAAAGGAGGGACATCCATCCAAGGGAACATAACCTTAAAAATTTTGGAGGTTGATCTTAAATGCTTAGATGCTGAGCTAAAGATCTGTAGGGTAGAACCTGAAAAACTTACCAAAAAGCAGCAAGAAATATTGTGAGATATAAATAGTTAAGTTGAATCCTCGAAAAGAAAGGATGATAAAAGGAGGAAGAGGCCTCATGAGGCTGAGAAGGAGGAGAAGATAATATCCTATTGGTGTTATGGAGAAAGAGAATCAAAAAAGGGACTGTCCCCATGGGAAGAGAAAGAGAGAAAATCACCCCTGAGAGCCATAGGGACACCCAACAACACTGCAAGATGCTAAGAAGGAAAATGGGGCATTTCCTCCAACTCCTTCACTAGTAGATATATAAAAATGTATCGAGTTGGAGATTCCCTATGAACTTTTGGGGAATATAAGATTTTAAGGCCGTGTGAGACTTATGAAGAAGTCTTGAACTAATATGATTTATAAGCATGTTTGATGGCTAAAAGTGCCATGAATATTGAGCTCATGGAGATTGAGTTGAGTTTGGGGACTATTATTTTATGCTTACGTGCTATGGCTTAGATTATTAACTTATTGATTTGATATCATTTTGTCTTAGACTTGTGCATGGTAATGTTTATTTTGGTTATCATGTTGGTTTGGTCTTATATACAATGATGTTTTACTTGTTTTTTTGGATGATTGTTGTTGTTAATTTCATTTCCTTTTGAAATATTTGCCTTTTTTTCCTCTTTCACTGGTTTTCGATTTTTAAATTTTAAATTGCATGCTTGGGGATCTTGGAATGAGGAGGTTGGAGTGGGTGGAATGCCAAAAAATCCTGAAAAAAGGGAGGTTCTTAATAGGCATCAAGGGGAATATGTCGAGTAGTGTTCCAAGTGAGATAGAATGTGGTTGGGAAATGAACATGAACATAACATTAAGGATGAAAACCATCGCAGTGTGTAGAGACTATATAATGCATGTTGGGATCTCTAAAGAGACTGTATAACACATGATTGGCCTCAATCAGGGAGTCATATAAACCATGGATCTATTTTGGCACAAGCTAATGACTGTTGTGGCCATGAATAAGTAATGTAACAGCCTAATGGGTTGGTTGGGTCCATAGGAATAATGGACAGAGACATGTAGTAAGGAAAGTGGCAAGAAGGGATTTCTCTTAACCTCTTACTATACATACATGTGTACTTATATACTACATACATGATTATGTTTATCGATCCTTATATCTTACATACTTGATTATGCTTGCAAAGTAACTATGTTGATGGATACTTATATAATGCATATGTGACTATGTTGATGGATACTTGTATGATGTATCCATTATTATACTAATGGAGGGTGGTATATTATATGCATTCTCATGATATTTGATGTATATGTCTATACCTATGAAATACCATTGCTACCAACATGGTTATCAAAAGTCATTTGAATGAAAGGACGATTTCTCAAAATTTAACTGATGATATAGATGGCACGAAAATATTCCCAATGCAATCAGGAACTTATTGGGCATAAAGGAAAATTCTGCTAATTTATAATTATGTGAACATATGTTTTATATTATACCCATGCCGATTTTAAGAACATGGGAAAAAACAAATGAGGCTTTATGGCCTCATTCACATACATGGGACGAGATGGCCTCTAGACTACAGGTAATATGGTGATATTCCATGAGACAAGGTGGTCTCTGGATTATTGTGATGTTGTGTAATGTGATATGTCTTGTCTATATGTGTTTATGTTGTACATGTGCATGCTTTGTGTTGGGGAATGGACTAAAGTTATATTATGTGCATTGTGTTGTACCATGTGTATAAGTGTGCGTTGTGAAAATGTGTTCAGGATAGGCATGTATGGGACTATCTACGCCTATGTGTTGTGTTTGTGTATTAGGATATGTAGGTATGGGACTGTTTGGGCCTGTGTGTTGTGTTTGTCAGTCAAGATAGGCAGGTATGGGACTGTCTCGGCTTGTGTGTTGTGTATGTGTAAAAGTGTTCAAAAAAGACATGTATGGGACTATCTAGGGCATTATATTGTGTAGTGCCACACAAAAAGGTATTGGACTTCCTGGGCCTACACAATATTCCTATCGACATAAGACTACTTTGGTAGTAGTTCCCATAATCGTTAGATTTTGATTGGGCTTAAGTGCTCATCTTGAGGTCAATGAGCCACTTAGTAAAATTTTAAGTCAAAAAAGAAAAAAAGAGAAGAGAATACAAGAAACTAGATCAATATGGTGTGTGCACATGGTCAAAGTGAAGAGAAGACACTCGATTCTTGTCTATGGGAAACTAATCTGGTGTGTGTACATGGTCAAAGTGAAGAGAAGGCTCTGGATGCTTGCCTGATTGACTACTGATTTAATGTATGCAAAGAAAACATCAATACATAAACCAAGATAAGTATCAATATTTCATGATTTCAAGATTTTGTTTCTGAATTTAAATTAAATAATATGAATTATGATGGTAAGTTCATGAGCTAACCTGAATTGGTTGTAATAGGAATTAAAGAAAAAATTCCAAGTTCACCTCATGAGCAAACTGTTGATGAGTTATGACTTAAAATTATTGAATTTTTTTAATGATGGAACTTATGGAGTCATATGTAATATGATGCAAGAAATCATGAAATCACCCAGATTGGTGGAAGGACTTGGCTATAAGATAATTAGTGTAGTTGAAAAACATAAAATTTGTAGTGGCACAATGATTAATGTTTCAAGGATGGGGCCATTGCAATACACTAACACCAATTATGTAAATTGTTTACCATGAAGCATGCTATGACCATATGGTAAATTTGAAGGCAAGGACGTGCCTTGAATTTGAAATCCTTTTGACGCGAGGAAGCCTTACCAAGGGATGGATTGCCTGAGGGACTGAGAAGTAGATAAAGGGATGCATGAACTTAGAAGGTGAGTGAATTCAAGGGCAAGGGTAATCGTATTTCCCAAGGAACTAGGAAGCATAGAAGGAAAGGTCGAAACATGAGTTTAGACTCTTGGTCATGAGCATGACTAGTTGCAATTAGAAGCACATTGGGGTTATATCGGGAAGCAATGAGCCAGGAATGGTTTGTTCATGGAACATGAGTACAAGGAAAAACAATGTTGGATATTGGAGGCACGCTACCCTCTAGAACAAAGAAAAGGGTCCAAGCTAAATTCGGTGCAACAAGATCATCATGAAATTATAAATAGCCACATAAAGTGGCCGATCCGATTAAAATTTTCATTATAATTGTTTAGTTACTGGGCACGCAACTATAAATGTGCAAAATGTAAATATAAGTAAATGTTGTAAAGATATGTAAATATAAAGCTCCAAGGACAGTATGTAGTTGTTTTATTTAGTTAGCATGTTTCTCTTTGTACGTGTACAAAGAACACTGAGGATGGTGTTCCCGAAAGGAATAGGGGTCTTTAATAGCCCAACCATGAATGGCTAAATTTGGCCATGTAATCTCATCATGTAATTGAAATAGTAAAAATTAAATGGCTTGAGTAAGGGACACATATTCCAAGAGGTCTGGGGAGGTCAGTTGCTTAGGAATTTCATCTTACTTACTGAAGGGAGAATATTCGAAAATATATGAAAAACATTAAAGGATGGTTCTTGAGCATTGAATGCACAAGGATGGTCTATGCAATGGGACTTTTGTTAGAAATTAATTGGTTGAAACACTAGGGACATGCCCATGTTGGCTTGGAAACCACAACAAGGCAAAAAACAAGTTTTCATGAGGATGGTTCTTTTACTATGTCAACCTCATTAAAAAATGAAACAAATCCCTATGAGGATGGTTCTTTTACTATGTCAAACTTGTCAAAAAAATGAAACAAGTTCCAATGAGGATAGTTCTTTTGTTGTGTTAACTTCATTAAAAAATAAAACAAGTTCTCTTGAGCATGGTTCTTTTACTATGTCAAACTCATTAAAAGATCAAACAAATCCCTGTGAGGATGGTTCTCTTAATGTGTCAACTTGATTAAAAAATGAAACAAGTTCTTTACCATGTCAACCTCGCTAAAAAATGAAACAAACTCTAAGCATAGTTATTTTCTTTTGAAGCTTACATAAAAATGAAACCAATTTATGGAATTCATGAACATAGTTAAAAAATGAAACAAATCCCCCTCTAAATTGAATATTTCATTTGATTTTATCAGTGAACCTTCATTTCATGTAGCTAATAGTAATTTATCATTTACTTGTGCAAATCAAACAAAGTTCAAGGGGCATGCACCTCTCCATGGGTACATTGTAAATTGTTATATCATGTTTTGTGTGTGACAATTTTTTGCACCTTTTTACAATTTTCTGCTACTTCTCCTGGTTATATTATATTTCATTTGATTTACAGATGTTTATTCTCCCTCAAAATTACATTAGATTTAATGACGGGGCTAATCGTAGTACTCGGAATTTGTCTTCCACAACATGGGATATTTATTTACCCAATGATGAGTCAGTTTCTATTCATGGAATATGCCTTGGTTGAACAACGAATAATATCAAAGAATGTAGTGCATTTATTGAGCTATTATCTGACACCATTTCATTTGGTATTCATCAATTGATCATTAGATTAGATTCTCAACTCATAGTATCACATTTAAATGGTGGATATTAAGTTAGAAGTTCCATAATGTTAAGAATGTTTTTGGGATTTTGTCTCTTGGGAAGATAATTTTATTACATCGAATATCAATACATTCCAAGAAATTTAAACACATTAAGTAGTGGATTGGCTAATTATGTGTTAAATCGACATTTGTAACATCTGTAAAAAGGAAAAACAATATTCATACACATATTGTACAAGATAAATTGAGATAATAAGTATTAGTTTCCATTAGTTAAAATTTTTGTAAATAGTGTGGCTTTACAAAATGTCATCCAAGACATGAGGCCCCATGGCCTTTATTATCTAAATATGTCGATACATCGAAAAACAAAATCTAGCCCTATTACTAGCAGTTATGCATGATGATCATGGTAGCAGAAGATAACGCAAGCTACTCATTTTAGCAAGTGACTAATTGCTCCAAAAACACCAATGGTATGCCTCTGGTAATGGAGAGGGAAATCATCAATCCCCAATCTAGGATATCTAGAGTTAACCTCTCCAGGTTGTCCTCTAGCTCAGTCGAAGCCTCTGTTGCATCGGGGTTCTATATCACAGGAGCTATTGACTTCTCACTATGTATGTCGAACTAACGTAGTCCTACTAGTCTCACTAGGCCCATATCTGCATGATTATTTTTTATAGTTATTTTTGGATTTCAGAAAACAAAAAGATATTGAAAAAACACAAAAGAACTAAAATGTGAAATAGGTCATCCAACTGCATTCTAGCAAGACGTGGGATGTCTGGATCACCAATGTAATCCATGTCTGCATATGGAAAGTCCTCAATCATGAAGATCTAACGTTCCAACCATACAAAGAAGTCGGGAGTATATCTAACAGTTGGACCATCAACAACTCCATGGTTTGCCATCAATGAAACCCACTTCAACATAAGAGGATCTCGCAGTCCTCCTACATTTACGGATGCCTATGTGGAAATAAGAGGGATCCTCTCTAAAGTGAATGAGATCACAATGGCACCATACCCAATTTTTTTTATTTTTCTAGTTTTCACTCTAGGTAGTTGCCCTTTAAGATTGGCAACTACCCCTTCACACCAATTGAATATGGTAGGCTATGAGAATTCTACAGAAATCTACATCTAAGCCTTGGTGAGTAAATGAAGTGTTGCACTCCCACACAATCATGCAACAGTAAAAGAAATAGTCCTCAAAGGGAGCATCTCAATGGTTTCGATATCAATTCGTTTGTCTTTGAGTTTGGATCATGGAAATCAATGTTGCAATAGGTAAGTGGCAGTTGTTTCCCCACCTCATCTATGCCCATACGAAGAAATGTCAACTCCACAGCATGAGAGCCCAGTGAAGAAATAGATTTCATTTGCATCTATGGTGAGTCTATGGTCCCCAATTTGAAAGAACTCTTCTTGGACATTCCATGATCTCACCATCCATTCCAACAAATCTAGTTGGGCCTTCATGCCCGAGATCATGAAAAAAATGTATAGGCCACAACCTATCAAGGCTTGTAGTGTTCTGGATGATTCAAATTCACTACATATTTTTATTCGTGTTATGTCTCCCTCCACACCATTTTTGTAGATCAAAATCCTGCAAATAAAAATGGTGTCATTAGAAAACATTGTGATAAATTTTGCAAAACAATTTGGGCATTTTATCTAGTTTTTTTAAATCCCTCAGTGCTATGCATGGTCGTCTTTTACAAACAACCTGAATTTACAAAGTTCTAGCTTGAAGAAAAACGCAAATCTCGATTTTTAGTGTAAAAACTTGGGTCGGTATGCATAGGACCAATAAAGAGAAATTGAACACTCCGAGGGAAATTCACAAATTAATAAAACCGAAAAAAAAAAAACTAAATTCATAGTGAAAATAAAAATGAAAGAAATGAAAATCAAGATATCGCAAAAATCTCTTACCTAGAGAAAGTGGCTCGTGATTTGGTCCACCAGTTTGGTAAGAATCCACCTATGAAGTTTTTAGTGAAAAATGCTCTCAACGACTCTCAAATGGTAAAAACACAAATGATAAAAGGTTTTTTACTTTTTGGACTTTTATAAGCTTTTTAGGCCCATTTAAATATTATTTTTTGGCCTTTAGCTTCTAAACATCAAAATTTTTAATTTTTTACTATGTTACAATATTTTTTGAGTTTAAATGTGGATAACACACATTATTTACTAAAATGAATCATTTTGGTGGTTAGTACATTTTTATCACTTTTTTGAACTCGTTAAAAACTTATGAAAATGTGAAACACTAGATTTATTGTTAAGAACTTTTCAGACTCCCTAAACATTAAAACATCATCGAGTACTTGGTTATTCGAACTTGTAAAAATAAATGAACAATTATCTATTCAGTATAGGTTTAACCCTTTTACGAACTAAACTATACTATTTACGAAAAAGGTATACATTGACTAATCTTGATCTATAGAGTTCTCTCCTGCATTATTTTACCCTTTTTCGGACTTGAGAGACTAAATTTACTAAGAAGGACATTGTGGAGTTTACTTATGCTATTCAACTACATCCCTAAAAATGAAAAACACTGAGCTTTACTTTCTATGAGCTCTTTAAAATTTTACTTTTAAATAATTAAATGAATTTTCTTTTTGTATATTTTCAAAATGTTTAAACATGAAAACAACATCCAGATACTCCATCACTGGACTCATAAAATTTAAACATTTTAGGACTCATTAATCATAACAAGACCGAACTACTCCTTCCTAGGGTTCGTTAAAAATACTCCAAGGGACTCAGCATATGCTATCCTCCTCACGTTTGCACAAAAATAAAGAGGTACTTTCAAGTAGTGGTGGGGGGAAATTGGGAAGGAATATTTGTTTTATATTGTAAAAGGAAGTATGTCACTCTTCAACATGACACTCTGTCACCCTTGTGTCTGGGTTGGGAAATCCATTTGTTTCTCAGTTGACCACACCTCATTAAAAGTCTTCAAAGTAGTTTTGGGTATTATTTTTTAGTCAACTGCTACCAAGCCAGAAATGTCGTGTCGCTGATATGTTCAAGAGAATTTCAACTTCAATCAAAATTACGTTGCAATTTGTAGCCCTCAATCGCGTCGTCTATCCCTAAGTTAGTCATGGATTACTCCAAAATATTGTTCTTCAAAAGTTGACATGAGTTTCATGTTGTAGGCCCTCCTACAATAGGTCACTTCCTATCGACTTCATCTCACTATCTAGGAAGATTGATCTAGAAACCTTCTTAAATACCTTGGAGCCTACATGCCTTAATGGTAGTTTTATTGCCTTCTATAACAAGTTCTCATCATTGACCCTCAATCAAATGATTCTATGAGTGTTCGACTTCAAGACATGTTTTCACACTTCATAGATTGTACACAAAGTACCTTGAGAAGCATTGTCATTATTGGTGGTTTCTCTCATGCATGTTAATGGTTCACAAGATTGACCAATAATCAAGTGGTTTCTACCATGTTCGACTCTGAGACATTCACTCACATGGTTAGATTAGAACTACGGATCGAGAGATGGATATCAAGACCCTAGATCTAGTTCATCCATTCAGGTTACATGCAGTGATTAAATATTCATGATTATAAACGTAGATCTAAACTGAATGGGACTACAACAAACTCGTAATGCCCATACCTGGTCCAGAAAGTTGTCTTGTAAATGTCCTCTTCCTTGATGCATACCTGATGATATCTAGATCTCAGATCAATCTTCAAGAACACTGCTTCTCTCTTCAATTGATCAAACAGGTCATCAAACCTCAACAATGGATACCTGTTCTTGATTTTCACTTTGTTCAACTACCTGTAATCAATGCATAATCTGAGAGTACCATTTGTCTTCTTCACAAACAATATCGGTGCACCCCAAGCTGATACACTTGGCCTAATGTATCACATGTCCAACATTTCCTTCAACTACAACTTCAACTGTACCGACTCATGTGTGCTCATCCTATAAGGTGCTTTTAATGTTGGAGCTTCCCCCGGCACTAACTCAATAGAAAAGTATACTTCCCTGTGAGGTTGAAACTCTGAAATCTCTACGGGAAACACATCCTGAAACTGTTGTAGAACTAGGTACCTACTCAAAACATTTACATCCTCAACTTCCTTACCTTTGTTGCTAGAAATATTCATTGCAAATAACACACACCCTTTTCTGCGACTGCACTTTTCCTACATAGTTGTCACCATCCTAACTGATGTGGCTTTCTTCTTTCCCTGTAATACTCTTGGTTCCCCATTGTCATCCACACACTCAATGATTTTGTCATAAAAATCCACCTTCGTCCTATGAAGATATATCTAGTCCATACCCAATAACATACTATATGATCCCAACAACAATACATTCAAGTGCGTTGTTGTAGACATGCCATTCAACTCAAATGCACAAGATCTTACCCAATGATGCACTATTTTCTTTGTACCTATAGCTAACGACACTAACCAATATTATGCACGCACTCATTTATTCAAACTAGACTTATACACCAAGTCGGGACTAACATAACTATAATTATATCCAAGGTCAATCAAAATAAAAACAACTTGATCACAAAGCTTACCGTCGATCTCAATGATAGATGCCTAATGGTCTACATGTTTGTTATCTAGCGTTGCATAGATACAAGCAACACTATGACCAACATCCCAAATAGTATGTGCCTCTTGTGCACTATATATCTGAGGCCTACCACTTAAGGTGTTCCTTACCGCATCTCCAACACTCCAACCATCTAGTACCATCTCCTCTATGTTGTTGTTGTGAACCATGTACTTGTCTAGTTGCATTGAACTTATTTTGTGGCGCGAAATTTTATTTCTCTTCTGCATTCTGAGGCCTTGTTCTTTCCAGTTGCCTTTTTCCCTTGCCTTTATCCTTATCCTTCCTTTTTCATCCTTGTTGGAATTCATTCTCATGCCTTGACTGTTCATAGCAATGCTTCAATTTACCATCAACTTCCTCAAGTGACTGAGGCTCATCATACTCAATCCGATCTCTAAATGATAAATGGAAAACCATTGACAAATCATTGAACTTTAACCTTCTCATCTTTAAGATATAGTACATACCTGAATATCTCTAGGAACTTGGTCATGTACTCTTCATCTGTTATTGATCCCATCTTCCCTCATAGAATTCTTTGGCCTTACTATGGTAGTACCTTTCTGCAAATACTTCTTCTTGAAAAGCCTCTTGAACTCATGCTAACTCAAGTCCTTCGTGTTGATCATTAGGGGAGTTTTGAGGTCTAAAATGGGTCTCCTAAGGAAATTATAAAATAATAGTCGAAATAATAAAATAAGATTAGATTACATCATCAAATTTTAGAGGCAAAAAAGAAAAAAAACTATATTTTCAACTTATCTCCCTATGTGTTTACTCACATTTCAAGCCGAAACACTCGTTGGATGTAGAATTTGATTCTTCATCCAAGGAGTACCCATGTTGCATACTTCTATGGACCCTTCTACACGAAAAATGAGAAATACATGAAAAATGTGTTTGCAATCACGTTTCTTCATGTATTTCTTATTTTTCATATAGCAGGGTCCATCAAAAGTATGCAACGTGTGTATTCCTTGGATGAGGAATTCAATTTTTCATCCAAAAAGTACTCCTGCTTGAAATTTAAGTAAAACCTTAGGGACATATGTTGAAAATACGAATTGAAAAAATAGTTTTATTATGTTATTATTTTATAATCTTTTTACTTTTTTCACTCCAAAAACGGTGAATCATCCCCATGGTTGACATCATTGTCTTGAATCCTATTGGTTCTTATAAAGTTTATTTTGCTTGTACATTTTTCTTTGGAGGCCCATTTTAGACCTCAAAATTCCCCTAATGGTCTCTGACCCGCTTCACATCTTCCCACCAAATATTTGCTTTATCTTTCAATCTGAAAATATCAATTATGGCCTTCATGTTTTTGGTGTACTCATGCAACTCAAAGAACTTGTTCATCCCAAGTATCCAATCCTCTGCATCTTCGGGTTTCTTCAATTCTCCATCAAAGGTAGGTGGCTTTGCTTTCTTAAATTCATCTGGAAGGTATCCCTTATCACTCCTCTCGTAAAGATGATAATGATGACGATCATGATGCCTATTAGAACCAAAACTAGAATAATACTTGTATTCATCACCTCTCCTATCTGAAGTATCCAACAATCTTCCATCTCTAACCATGTCATCTCTATCCGACCTGTGAACACCATGAGACCTATTGCCATATGCCCCATTATTTTTGTCCTCCTGGCCATGTTTGTTGCAAAGTGGCCCTTGTCACTGCAATTCTGACAAAATTTGAAGAAGTATTACATTAACCTCTTCTTGTTTCTCTTATGCCTGCATGATTTGGTCATTGTCTGCCTTTCAACTCCTTATTTCTTACTTCAATCTTCTCAATGTGTTTGCTAAATCAGAAGAGTCCCCAACACCACATTGCTCATCTGACTCATAGGGAGAATCATTGTAGTCTATCATCCTTCTAGTCATTTTGATATCTTTCCTGCAATATATACTATGTAAGCTAAACCAAATCACAATAAACCAACATACCTTAGCAAAATCCAGGGATACAATATCAACTAATCATCATAGTACACATATAACATAATCATGACAACATATATACATATAATACATAAGCACATAACTGTATAACCATCATTCTAGCTAGAGTCTAATCATGAATGCATGACCATATCAACTACACATACAATGACCTCATGCATGACAACAACAACCATACTAATGTACATTAACAATACGCAAGCATAAACAACATGTAACCAATCATACACTCATGACAACACACTTCACAACAACAACATCTTCATTCAGATGGAAACATCACTACAACAATGACCGACACCATGCATATAGGCCACAAGGATGATTAACACATGTGCAGTTGACATGAATGCATGACCAACCATGCTCCAATATGACTTTGTAACACCCTCCACCAACATCTACCCAAGTAACTAACCAACCAGGGTAAATATGTGATGAGAAGTTACTATGATATGATTCGACCTCCTAAGTCACCTTAAGGAAGTGGAACTGACAGAAACACACCATACAGACCTTCCACATTAGCACCAAGACTTCTAGGAACCATCCCAACTGCTTGAGTAACAAGCCCCTAGGTCCCACTGAGTTTTTAAACCATTACACTCCCAAACACTCACCTGATATGGGCATGCATGCATCCAGAAGGCTTTGGACGCACCCACAGCATGGTACGCCAACATCCAAGGATTTTTCTACCAAGCAATGTGCCTACATCCCAATGATTTGAACCACTTTTTCAGGACCAAAGCCAAGGTCACTACCCAGAACTAACTTACACCTTCAAAACAGAAAGATAACAATGGAATGATGATATAAATGCAATTACTTGAAAAAGGGCTTGATAGGACCCCTACTAGCCATAACAAGCATTTTGTCAAACATATCACAAATATGTAATCTACAGGATTAAACAATAGATCTGAGCATAGGGATCCCATACTTATTTGAGAATCACTAAGAAGCATTGATACCTTATATCATTAGCTGCATTATCATTTATTAGGTCATAGTTACATTATTCATTCGTTTACAATTCCAAACATGATGAGAACCATACATCATAACTGTCATAATAAATGTTTATAACCAGTATAATATCAATAGAAATATCAAGGATACATCAACCATAGAATCCACATATACATGATTACATTTACACATAATATGTCAAAGAAAGAAATCTTATTAATGAATTCAAATTCCAACCCAAGATGGGACTACCATGTTCCACTAAACCGTAGAATGGCTGAGCCAACTCTCTCTTCAACCATTCAACCCCGTACCATATTCCAAACATGAATTTGGGACTCAAACCAAAAGAACGAATCAGGGCATCCCCGGGCTAAACCACGTCACCCTCATCAATAGAAACTAGGCTTTACCATAATCCATCTTAGATCACTATGCCAACAAAATAAACATGTAATAACAGGCTTTACCATGATCTCCACCAAATAACTAGGCCAAAACAAGCATGGATTCCATTGGATTTCTCCACCTACACTGTGAGCAATTTTCCAGTCTCCTAGCCTCTCAAGCTTTACCGTAATCCACAGTCTGATCCAAGGACCACTAGGCCCTAAACTGAGACATCGCCCTCTAGGATTTATCATATATCCCGCCATTCACCAACAAGGATTCCTAGGCCTAATAAAAGGAAACTACCTCCAATATCTACCATATATCCTGCCATTCATTGGTCAAGGATTTCTAGGCTCACCGATGCAACACAAAATCTGTCTTTACTATAACCCATAGTCTGTTTTAGGGGTTACTAGGCCACATGTTCTATTATTCAGATATCCGCCTCACTCAGCTTCGAATCCATCGACAATCCAACTCAACCAAAGCATGGGAAACCCATCACACCATGGTTGTCTGGAAATGGAAAGGCTAGGCTAAAAACCCTACCACACCTGGAAAAACCCATGCCATAACAGAAAAGAACCACATTCAATCCAATGCATGCAAAATATAGCATGGGAAAAACACATGCAAATCAATGCTTGCAAAGAATATTTTTGTAGTTGCTTGATCCTGCTCTTCCTTGCTTTCTCCTGCCTTCCTCTTACCTTCTTTTCCTTTCTTGATCCAATGCCAAAGTACTCCAAGAAATCTATATGTCCAAGAGTGTGTAACAGAGAGAGAATAATGAGGGAGCTCCAAAATTAAACTGACGAAAAGGTTACAAACTGATCCTTAGAAGCCCTTTTATCAATTAGGCCTCTATTTTCTTCATTTTGCATTATTTTCCTTCATTTTCATCCTTGCATGCAACCTATGACCTTTCACCTTCCTTTTCTCCTAATTTCCATTATTTTCACAAATAAATGTGCCAAAAATGTCATTTTGTTTTTCCAAAGCCTTAACCATTGTCTTTTCTAATTTTCTTAGCCATAATAAACAAATGAACACCCACACTAGGATGTCTTTCCAAACATTTAACTTGGAATAAGTGTCCCATCAACTATGGTTATTATTTTTGTCTTTACTAACTTTTATCACATGGAATTTTGACTAGGGTTGTTACATAATGTCATCCACATATAAGAAAACAATAAAAAATTATCCATGCTCATTTACCTTTGTGTACAAGGTAGGCTCAATGCTACTTCTTCAAAATCTATTATTGATCATGTAACTGTCAATTCTATTATACCAAGCTCTAGATGCTTGTTTGAGTCCATAGAGCGCTCTCTTCAACATGTAAACTTTATCTTCTTATCCTTCAACTTCATATCCTGGAGCTTTTTGCACATAGATTTGTTATTCTAGAATTCCATTCAAGAAGGTTGATTTCACATCTATATGATATAATTTCCATTTGTTCTAAGTTGTTGTTGCTAACACTTCTCTTACACTATCCAATATTACTACCAGAGTAAATGTTCCTCCAAAGTCTATTCTGGGTTTTTGTAAGAACCCTTTTGATACAAGTCTTGCTTTAAATATGTCAACTTCAGCTTTGCCATTCAACTTTGTCTTGTACACCCATTTTACGCCAATGATATTTATATCCTTTGTTAAATCAACCAAATTCCATGTATCATTCTTTTTAATAGCTTCAATTTCTTCATTGATGACTTGCACCCAATTTTCATCTCTGATAACATCTTCAAATGAAGAAGGTTGGAAAGACAATAATGAAAATGTTTAACTAACATCAAAACTATCATAAATATCTTTTAGAATTCTAATTTTTCTCTTACAATTGCTTGATCATCACTTGTGTGATTGTTGGGAAAATTCTGATCTGTTTTGTACTTGAAGATCCATGTTGTTTAGAAAATCTTGGAGTCCTTGTTGGGACTCTATTTGGTTTCTTCACTTATTATTATTGTTTCTCCTTTTATGCTATATCGTCTTCTTCCATTAGTGGCATTCTTGCATCGATTATGTTGTCTATACTCCCATTTCATGACTCTTGTTCTTTGAACACAACATATCTGTTGATTATGGTCTTTTTGTGACATGGTTATACAATTTGTAAGATTTTGAATGCTCACTATAACTAGTAAATATGCATTTTTCACTTTTATCATTCAACTTACCTCTTAGATCCATAGGCACATGACCATAGGCAACACATATAAACACTCTAAGATGAGATACATTGCAAGACATACACAACCATGCTTCTTCTGGTACTAAGTTCATCACACTCTTTGTAGGAGACTTTTTTATCACATAAACAACACATGCAAGAACTTATGCCCAATACTCATTAGACAAGTTTCTTCCTTTTGGCATGTTTCTTGTCATGTTCTTTCTTTTGGCTACACCATTCTGCTCCGGTGTGTATCTGGCGGTAAATTGCATTCTAATTCCATGTTGTTTGCAATAAGCATGGAATGCCTGCAAATCATATTCTCCACCATGATTTGATCCCAATACCTTGATCTATCATTCACTATGGTTCTTTGCTACGGATTTGAGTTCTTTGAACTTTACAAAATTTTCAAACTTATGATTTAGGAAGTAAACCCATGTCTTTCTGCTAAAATCATCAAAGAAAGTGAGGAAGTAACAACTTCCACCAATAGATCGTGTCCTCATAGGTCCACACAAATCTGTATGAGAAAACTCTTGTGATTTCTTTGCTTTGTATGCAGCTTCCTTTGGAAAAAAATTTCCCTATGTTTCTTTCCCAACATGCAACACTCACATGTAGTAGAAGATTCTTTGATTGGAGGTAATCCTCTAACCATTCGTTTATGTTGCAACAATATTAAACGAGTAAAATGAAAGTGTCCAAATAGAAAGTACCATAACTAGTAATCATCAGAACATGGAACTGTAAAGGAACTAAACTAATCACTGTAATTGATGATTAGAGGAAAGAGTATGTTCCTCGTCATCTACACCTTGTTTATCAATTGCTTGCTTAGAGGCTTATCATATATAACACACTCTTGCCTATGAAAAATAACCTTGTATTCTTTCTGCATTAACTCACCAACACTAATCAAATTATTTTTGAGACCAAGGACATAATATACCTTTGCTATTTTCTTTAACTCCCCCTACTTGGTTATAATGTTGAACACTCCTTTTCCATCTACATCCATAGTCTTGTTTGTGCCCAACTTTACCTCTATCTTCACAGGTTGATCGAGGTTTGCAACCAAATTATTGTTACTTGTCATGTGGTTACTGCAACAACTATTTAATAGCTACACATTATCAGAAGGTTCATGCATGGTATGGAAAGCTAGGAACATAGAGTCAATGTTCTTTGTAGTTACATTAGCTCTCTGATTTCCTTGATCTGTGAAGCTCTTCCTGCAATCATGAGCATAGTGACCAAATTTATTACAATAGCAACATCTCACCTTGGATTTGTTGACTCTTGGATTGTTTTTGGAGCTTCTGTTATTGCTTCAATTTCATGCTCCTGATCTTCTCTGTCATCCCTTTGAGAACCATGTCTTTTGTTTTGTCCTATGCCTCTCAATCCATCTCTACCTCAATCTCTGTCTCTTGAAACAGAAATCTGAATTTTAAAAGTGGTTTCTAAGGTGGAATCCTTATTTCTATCTATTCTTACCTCATGGGATAGAAGTGATCCCATCAAATCATCAACTATCAATGTCGCCAAATCCTTGGCTTCTTCTATGGCTACTACCACAACATCAAACTTGGTAGGCAAAGATCTAAGGACTTTATCAATCACTGTTTGATATTCTACGTCATGACCATAAATTCTTAACTGGTTTACAACAGTCAAAACTCAATTCAATGAATCTATATCCTTTGTTTCCTTCATGTGAAAACTTTCAAAATATCTCCTAGTATTCTGTAACTTAACAATATTGACTTTGTTCATACTTTATAGCTTGTCGCCAAAAGTTTCCCACACTGTCTTTGTTGATGATGTGGTCATAATCTTCTGGAACACTACTATGTCCACTCTTTGTTGGATAATCTACAACGCTTGCTCACTCTTTTTTCTGTCTTTCTTCCATTGTTCCCTCTCCGCATTAGTGAGGGCTCATTCAACTGCTTCATCTTTAAATTCTGGAAATCCATTGGTGACATACTCCCAAACATCATGAACCTTTAGCATGATCTCCATCTCAATGACCCACGCATCATAATCTTTCCCTATAAATACCGAAAACTATAACTAAAAATTTAATAAAATCATATTTGAAAACAATATTCTCTTCGAATAATATAACTCTTTTTGAATTTTTTTAACTTTAAAATTCCTTAATAAAACCTTTATAATCCTTTTAATACCACTCTTTGTTTTATTTTACATAAAACAAAAAATACTTAATTCGAAAACAAAACCTTTTAAAGGCCTTCAATAACCTCCACACCTTTTTATTGGACTTGGGTAACGGATTAGTAATCTTTCATATGGGTCAAAACAACCGCATATGATAATCTTTCATATAAGTCAAAACAACCGCGTACGATAATCTTTCATATAAGTCCAAACAACCACGTATATAATCTTTCACATAAGTCAAAACAACCAGTGTGACCTTTTAACCCACGTGACCTTTGGAGGCTTTGAAATGCCGCACCTTCCATATTATGGTGCTTTTAATTCAGCGCACTTTTTCCAAACTGTTCAAATCATTGCAACTAACTTGCGATGATGTCTAGAGCCTGCCATGACTGCGATCTTTTTGAAAGTCGCTAGTCTTTTTCCTTTTTATAGATTTGTAAATTTAAGTCGCTAGTCTTTTTCCTTTTTATAGATTTGTAAATTTTTTTCAGCTATGATATTAATTTGTTGAAAAGATAAAGGAGAAAAGATACAAAATTTGACACACATAATAATAGCAGTGGTAGTATTTTATTAAACACATAAATTTGATTATGATAATCTAGTTAAAAAGTATTTAATTTTGTTAAACTAACAAGTCACTCAAAATAATTTAACAGACACACATTCTAAATTCGACTTTACCTAAAATAAATTTTAACTCAAACTCACTTATACTGGACTCACTAAATTAACTCTCTAAATTTAAACAGCTCTACAAAGAGAGTTAACTATCTTTAACAACTAATTTCCTTATCTCTATAATCAACAATTAATTACTCTCTTCCCAAAATTCTCACTTAAAACTGATGCCACTCTAAAAGATACACATAGAAATTAGACTTAAACAATTACAATATAACTCACAGAAATACCACGTAACATACAACATAATAAAACTACTAGTCCTTAATTCAAATTTATTCAATTGCTTCAAGGCACATAGTTATACTAAAAAATTAGTAATAATAAATATAGTAATATTAATTCACAATGCATGACTAACCATTAAACAATCTTTTAAACACAAAATCCTATTGAACGGGTAAAATTGTTCTTTGTCCAACCCAGAGAACCCGTGGAATCCATCACCATGAAATTGTTGGCCCAATGTCCAACGCTTTTGGCTTTTGACTCCTCCCGAGCATTCACAGCAGCGTGTCCATGGAGAGTTGTCCCAGAACACGAGGGTTTATAGATTGAGAATACCTACGAGTCAATGGAGAACCCTTCCGTTCATGCTAACGTTTATCAGGTTCTGCAGCCGCAGTTTTCTGAGCTGCATCAAGGTCTTAGGAAAAGGCCTCCTGAACATTTTTTTTATGACAGATCAAGGAATTACAATAATTCATGTTATAATTTCTAACACCACTGCACATCACTGTTCATTTGAAAAGATAACTGCAAGTAAATGTCCAGTAACCCCGTTAATCACCACAAATCGGCTTCAACAATGACAAACGTTCGGTTTACTACGTCAATAAATTACAGCCTTCCATTTGGGGCAGCCACTAAGAATATACCGGAATCAAACAATCTTACCAGCACAATAGGATTTTGTGATGAAAAGATGAGTTACCTAGCACCCCGTTTCAACAAGGAGGATTCAGGCTAGTGGGATATTCGTCTGATGCTACTCCATAAATCCTATGGTACAGTTATCTTATGACTATTATCGATTCGAGAATTGGTTCGATGCGTATTCAAGTAAAAGGCCGCTAATATAAATTCTCCATGTGTACCACTCCTATTAATCTCTGTGATATAGCTGTCTTTTATAGGCTGCTGTAATGGTATTGCAACACTGTAAATAAACTCCTTTGAAAGCACCTAATTTCATTTCAGAGAAATCAAATGAAGTGATGTTGATACGGTCGGTAATCCCTTCGATTACGGATAGAATATTTTTTCTTCTGTAATGGTATTCCAACACTCTGAATACACTCCTTTGAAAGCATCTAATTCATTTCAGAGAAATCAAATGAAGTGATGTTGATACGGTCGGTAATCCGTTCGATTACGGATAGAATATTTTTTCTTCTGTAATGGTATTCCAACACTCTGAATACACTCCTCCGAAAGCATCTAATTCGAGAGAAATGGAATGAAGTGATGTTGATACGATCAATAATCCGTTAGATTACGGATTAGAATAAAAATATATTAAGATGGCAGTAAAATATTTTGCTTTACTATTTTGACAAAACTCATAAAAACCTAGGAGAAAACCTGTCGAGAAATCTTTAAACAACTCAAAACTAGATATTGAGATAAAGAAAAATGAATGTTGTACGTTGGCCATCAACGCAAAACTGGATATTCAGCTGAAGGAAAATGAGGGTTCCACGTCGGCCTTCGTCTTTTAAGATATTTTGAGTTACATATACAACGACTTCAAAGCTATGCCAGATCAAAGGAAACAGCCTAGGAATAAAGCTACATTCTCGGCTTTCAGTATGTTTTTAAATTACAATCTTTTTCGGAGTTTCTTCTTAATTAGGCCGATAGGCCTTTCCTATGCATCAACTTTTAGTCAACACTTTTACCCCGATCCATTGTGTCACGCCCCCGTAACTTTTTTCATTTGACGGGAGGTGCGGCACCGCCTTATGCCGGGTTCGGGCATATACGGACTACGCCTAGCTAGACTTCCAACACCAATTTATCCGTTTAATTAGTGCTCTCCTTATAACTTTTGCAGCTAAACATTTACTTCATATAATTAACACCCATATAATTCCAATTATATCTGTTAACTTATATTTCGTTCAGCGTATGTAAACAACCATACACAGTAAAAACCATAACAATCTTCAAAGCATGAACACGATATGAAGGAGGGCCGACTCCAACCGAGTGGCACCTCTGAAAACCGTTTATATACTTGTCCCAAGTTACAGTTTTACAATATGCGTGAGCTCCTCGAGCCTCACGGCTTTTTACAACCAACCCACTGTTTACCCGAACCTTGACCGATGGTCGGCACTTCGTGCACTATCGTTCGGTCTACCCGAGCCTCAACAGATTTGTCTTGGCTGTTTTTGCAATTGCCGTGCGCTCTCAGCGACACAATGTTAAGACAGGCCCGCGGCCAATTATGACAGTCCTGTCACTTGTGCTTGTTCACAGGCCCGCGGCCAATTATGACAGTCCTGTCACTTGTGCTTGTTCACAGGCCCGCGGCCTTCGCACTTCGACGAACTGCTGTAAATAGTTGTGAACGACCCGCGATCGTCCAACTGTTCTTCACCCGGTCGATTGCCGAACTCTGTCTTTACCGCGTTCAGGCTTTTTCTTCGCCAAGACCGGCGTCTGTACTCGTGCGCACTCCTTACGACTTGTTTATTTTCGTTCAACCGCAGCCTTGCTGCCCTTCACCGACCCCTACTCCTCCTCTTCCGTTCGGCTAGATTACCACATCCTTCGCACTGTTGGAGAGGCTTGTTTGATCGTATGATGATCGAACTTGATCGCTTGATGCCTCAAATGGTTTGAGCGCTCCACCATTTATAAGGATCTTTGCCGATTGTAGAGGGGTGTCGGTTTCTCAAACCGACCCCCGTATTTGCATTCCGCCGCCCCAACTCTCTTGAACCGACGTGATGATTTATCGTTCGTCGCCCCAACTCTCTTGAGCCAACTCGTTTCATTTTATTGAGAGTCGTGTTGTTCATCGTTTAGGCGAGTCGGCCCTTGTTTCACAAGGCCGCCCACGCCACGATATAACTTGTCTCCCATTTCGCCCTCGCGTCCGATCTATGTGCTGTCCCTTTGCCACAAATGTTGTTCGGTCCGTCGCACTGTCTGTCGTTCACAAGTTCACCTGTGCTCGATCTATCGTGCTGCCCCTTGTCACAAGCCTTCTTGCTGTTTGGTGTCATCGCACTGTCCGTCGTTCACAAGTTCACCCGTGCCCGATCTGTTGTGTTGTCCCTTGTCGCAAATGCTGTTCGGTGTCGTTGCACTGTCCGTCGGTCGTAGGCTTACCTGCGCCCCGCACGGTCGTTTCTTTCGGGCGGGCACACTCCCGTGCCGCCCCGCCTATGTGGACTTCCATTTGGTCGTCTGTATAGGCTTTCGCCCTTGCTGCCCGTGAGCCACCTCGTCACCCCGGTTATGTCTGTTCGTTCAGCGTTCGGGCAGGTGGGTGTACTGTTGTGTCGCCCACCACCATCGTTCCCTTGATCACCCGTTCTGCCAAACTGTTATGTTCATCGGGCGCCCGTCCTCAACGTTTGCCCTGCTGACCATATGCCACCTCGTCGCATCGGTAATGTCGTTTCTTTATGCCGGGCTTCTGAACAAATCATTGGGTGGAAGGACGTTTACCATCATTCGGGTCGCCCGTCGTCGTGCGGAGCGCCCGGTCTCCAGGGCGTTACATCCTCCCCCACCTTATTCCGTTGTCGTCCCGACAACCTCCATACCATCGTGCCCTCTTCGGTCCTCCATACCAAGTCGCCCTCCCGTTTCGTAATCCTGTGCACTCCGCGGGAGTATGCATCCCATACTACATCAAGTCGGAATTTAGACATCAACCAGGCTCCTCAATGCTTCAGACCTCCAAGTCACCATGTATGGACCTCGGCGTAAGTGTCACATATGTGCGAACACTTACAATTTCGGTCCCGGCTCAGGTTCGTGGGAACCCCACTTTTCTGCTGCACCTAGGACCTTCCTACTCAATCACCTTACGGGCTCACTGCCTTGAGCAGCCAACGGTGAGCCCGGCCTCCTGTTTTATTTAAGCAGGCCTTGGAGGAGGTGAGTCTGGTGGCTCATCCCTGCCCATTAATTCCAGCTGCCGGAGGTACTCTTTTCGAGTATCTCTCCATGTTCTCATCCTTGTCTCTATATCGGGTCGAAACCATGTCGTCGAACCTGTACGATCAATCTCCATCTCCCCATTTTGTCTTTCAATCTTTATTCATTCTCGGTGTGGCTCTCGATCCCTTACTCAGGTGTTCGGTCTCGCTCCAACACCATTTCTTTCGTTCTTGCCTTCTACCAACTCCAGTCGTCTTGACAGATTTCTGATTCTGTCCGAAAGTGACTGAGCTGTCGGGTCTTGCTTTGTAGCTAGTCCCCTCACCCTCGAGGGGCATAACCTCTTCATGTGAGGTCCTCCGCAGTGCCAGCATCTCATAAGCTTCCCCGTTTCGACCCCACCTTGCTCATCTGAAGAACTCGGTCCTGGACGTGCTCGTTTTGTCTCAAGCTTCTCCATTGCCGAATTTTGACCAACCTCGTGAGGTGTTTCACCGACCAAGCCTCTAGAGTTTTCGGTCCTCTTGTTTTTGTTATCCCGAATCTCCAGTCCGCCGTTATGGTCGAGTTTTTGCTGTCTGATTATTGCCTCCTTCTCAAGGAGTCTCCTCCTTATCTCCTCCTCGACCCGTTCAATTTCGGCCTCCATCCTGGATTTCCCTTCTCGTAGTCGAGCTCTCTCATTGAAGATCCCTCGGAGATCGGACTTCATTAAGTCATCGTCACTGAGTTTGAGCGCTTCTTGGCACAGTTTCCCAAGTTCATCCAGCTCCCTTCCAAGCCTTGAGCAGTTTCCCCGAACTTGCATGACTTCGGCTTGTAGTGCGGCCCAACTTGCTTCCCACGCGTTCATGCGCCTTTGTGTCTCGGTTGCACCCTGGTCACCCAAATTTCTACGTATAACCGGCTCCTCTCGAACCATGGCTGTAATCATCATTTCTCTGTTTAACCGGCCGTTCGTTCTGCTAACGATCGACCCGAACGTGCGCACTGCCACCCGCTTGCTCGGCCAATCCTCGTTTGGCTCACCCGATCGTAGCATGTTGCGACTTATGTATTCTTCGTCTGGTTCTCAACCGATACCCGCACCTGTCACCTGCTCGCCCGGCCAATCTCTGTTTGGTCAATCGAATGTGACACACCTGCAGCTTCCCCAACTGGTTCACCAACTTCGTCTGTACTTCAACGCAGGCTAAATCCGCTCTGATACCATCTGTCACGCCCCCGTAACTTTTTTCGTTTGACGGGAGGTGTGGCACCACCTTATGTCGGGTTCGGGCATATACGGACTACGCCTAGCTAGACTTCCAACACCAATTTATCCGTTTAATTAGTGCTCTCCTTATAACTTTTGCAGCTAAACATTTACTTCATATAATTAACACCCATATAATTCCAATTATATCTGTTAACTTATATTTCGTTCAGCATATGTAAACAACCATAAACAGTAAAAACCATAACAATCTTCAAAGCATGAACACGATATGAAGGAGGGCCGACTCCAACCGAGTGGCACCTCTGAAAACCGTTTATATACTTGTCCAAAGTTACAGTTTTACAATATGCGTGAGCTCTTCGAGCCTCATGGCTTTTTACAACCGACCCACTATTTACCCGAACCTTGACCGATGGTCGGCACTTCGTGCACTGTCGTTCGGTCTACCCGAGCCTCAACAGATTTGTCTTGGCTGTTTCTGCAATTGCCGTGCGCTCTCAGCGACACGATGTTAAGACAGGCCCGCGGCCAATTATGACAGTCCTGCCACTTGTGCTTGTTCATAGGCCCACAGCCTTCGTACTTCGACGAACTGCTGTAAATAGTTGTGAACGACCCGCGGTCGTCCAACTGTTCTTCACCCGGTCGATTGCCGAACTCTGTCTTTACTTCGTTCAGGCTTTTTCTTCGCCAAGACCAGCGTCTGTACTCGTGCGCACTCCTTGCGACTTGTTTATTTTCGTTCGACCGCAGCCTCGCTGCCCTTCACCGACCCCTACTCCTCCTCTTCCGTTCGGCTAGATTACCACATCCTTCGCACTGTTGGAGAGGCTTGTTTGATCGTATGATGATTGAACTTGATCGCTTGATGCCTCAAATGGTTTGAGCACTCCACCATTTATAAGGATCTTTGTCGATTGTAGAGGGGTGTCGGTTTCTCAAACCGACCCCCGTATTTGCATTCCGCCGCCCCAACTCTCTTGAACCGACGTGATGATTTATCGTTCGTCGCCCCAACTCTCTTGAGTCGACTCGTTTCATTTTATTGAGAGTTGTGTTGTTCATCGTTTAGGCGGGTCGGCCCTTGTTTCACAAGGCCACCCACGCCACGATAAAACTTGTCTCCCATTTCGCCCTCGCGTCCGATCTATGTGCTGTCCCTTTGCCACAAATGTTGTTCGGTCCATCGCACTATCCGTCGTTCACAAGTTCACCCGTGCCCGATCTATCATGCTACCCCTTGTCGCAAACCTTCTTGCTGTTTGGTGTCGTCGCACTGTCCGTCGTTCACAAGTTCACCCGCGCCCGATCTGTTGTGCTGTCCCTTGTCGCAAATGTTGTTCGGTGTCATTGCAGTGTCCGTCGGTCGTAGGCTTACCCGTGCCCCGCACGGTCGTTTCGTTCGGGCGGGCGCACTCCCGTGCCGCCCCGCCTATGTGGACTTCCGTTTGGTCGTCCGTATAGGCTTCCGCCCTTGCTGCCTGTAAGCCACCTCGTCACCCCGGTTATGTCTGTTCGTTCAGCGTTCAGGCGGGTGGGTGTACTGTTGTGTTGCCCACCGCCATCATTCCCTTGATCACCCGTTCTGCCAAACTGTTATGTTCATCGGGCGCCCGTCCTCAACGTTTTCCCTGCTGACCGTATGCCACCTCGTCGCATCAGTAATGTCGTTTCTTTGTGCCGGGCTTCTGAACGGATCATTGGGTGGAAGGACGTTTACCATCGTTCGGGTCGCTCGTCGTCGTGCGGAGCGCCCAGTCTCCAGGGCGTTACACATTGGATCAAGTGAGACACTTTCAACCATGGATTTGAAGTGTGATTGCTTTTTCCAAATATCGGTTGAGTTGCCTTTTTTTCATGGCAAGATATTTTTATTGCTTTTTCTCATTCTTTTAGATCACTCTTGAAGATAATTTTACTGCTTTTTTTATTCTTTTATATCACTCTTGGCCTCAGAATTAATCGTGTCTGCCAGTTGTTGTTGTTCTTCTTCTTCCATGGCTTTTGGCAGCACTGTTCATCTTCCATGGCTTTTGGCCTTTTTTCCCAAATGTAAGGCTCGGGTGGATTATTCCCAGAATATGTTTCATCTGAAATCTATCCACGGTTGTCATTTGAGCAATGTGAAGCATCTCATTTCCTCCCCAACGCTCTACTTGCCTCCATTCTCCTTCATCCCAAGGCTCACATTTAGATAATGGAAACGACCTGTGCATTTCTCCATCTCTGCTCCAACTGATTTGTGCATAATGTGGCGGAAAACCTGGGGACGTTATGTGGTGCGGTGAATGGCTGTGCGTTTGGAATTGAATCGCTGTACACCAACTATTTTATGTTGTGTGTTTTGTTGGCATCTTGATCATTCATGGAAGGGCAGGGAAAGGCAGTTGCATGATTGGGTGCTTTGAAGAAGAACTCCACCTCGCGGAGAAGCAAGGTGAGGTTGAAGTTTCCAGTGGGAAGAATCACCCAGTTTCTATGGTTGATAAGAACAATCCTCATAATCTGCCCAATCAGATTATTCAGTCCCAACTGCAACCATCTAATCATGGCTACATCAAAGAAATATATTACAGATTCAGCTTTCTTGCAGATTTCCTAAGGTTGCGCAAAAGGCATCGTCATGATCATTTCAATGCGTTCCATCGGAAAGAAAAAAATGTCAAATCAGAATTAGATTTACTGAGTGGTCACAAATCGTCAGTGGGAAGAATAAAAAAAAAAATTGGGTGAAAATTTGACGGACCAACGCCTTTGCAGCCTGATCAAGCAAAACTCACCAAGAAGGTGGCCTGACTACTGTCTCTTTGTTTTCCAATATTATCCGTGCATTAATCTTTCATATATAACACCCAATAACATGACAATGGTGCAGGCAAAGTGGGTCCTCCTGCAAAATATGCATCACAAGTTTGAAACTAAGAAATCGGACGGCCGCTTAGTCCATACTCCATTAAAATAACTCCATGCACCAAAAATTCTTGAGATCACTAGTACTGCCTTGTATTGTAAACTTGGAAGAACTAGTGAACAAAGGAAGTGCAACATTGCACATTCTTCATCTTCTGCACAAACAAATGGTGACCGAAGTGTGTCTGTGCCAACGGAGCATGAGCTTTATTCTTAGGGAGCTGCAGATTATGAGATGACGATGCATACTCTCTGTAAGCAAACTCTTTCAAAGAATATAAAAGTTATCATTATATTTGAAAATGCATGAATATTAGAGTTTTGTAATGGTGATGTTCACAGTTTGCATATTCTTATTTTATATTATTGCAGATATCATTTTGGAGTGGTACTAGCTACCACAAAAAATAGGAAAATGGGCAAACAAAAATTGTAAAAAAAAATGCCAAAATATGAGAAAAATCATAAAAATTCTAGGCGACTTGAACAACGTCACAGAGGAAAGTCTAAGTTCTAAGTTCTTTACAACACAGTGCTTTTGTAGCTTCAGTCCACATGGCAGGGAAGCCATATTTTTTTATTCCGCCGCAGGACAACATTGCATCTTTTGAAGTCGACATTCTTCTTTATGTGTGCGAACATGAAGCCTCCCGGGTGAAAGGCGGCCGAAGAAGGTTAGGAAAAGGGTCACTATCATCTCCTTAACTAGTCATCGTCTTTATTTTTTCGAATTTTGAGATGGAAATGGTTGGTTTGCGCAGTCAAGACTATGGAACACTAACGTTTATATTTGCTACTTTTTTGCTTTTGAATGGGGTAATGCTCTGGCATTGCAAGGCTGGGTTTTGTTTTTTGTGGTTCTGTTATGGCTCATGAATGGATATGTTTATGGATTGAAATTTAAGTAAAATATGGGTTTATTGTAGCATATGAATGGGATGCATCCAAGCATTGAAATTTTAGAAGTTGGGTTTATTGTGCATATGAAATGGCATGTGTTCATGCTTTTGAAATTTTAGTCAGAGAAAAGAAAAGATGGATTTCGAGATGTATTCTTCTTATATGCTTGGCCATCTATAAAGGTTTCTTGATTTTGGGTAATTAACTTACTCTAAAATGAAATAAGACATTCAATGTGTTCCTTGTAATATAGATATAAACAAAACATCTAAAGAAAAGTAATTGCACAATGATCCAGTCCAAGAAAACAAGGTTTTCCACAAAGCAATTAACTCTTCTAGAAAAATTCAATAAGTCCAATTTAATAATCCTATCGGTCTCTCTTTGTACCTTTTGGGACAATTGCTAGTAGATACATTACAATCCTTTGTGAATGGAGCTCACATATGACACGATCTTCTTCCAAAAGCCATAGAACCTGGTTTCACAGCTTCCAAATTGTTTTGGACATTGGTAATTAAAAATACAATTTTGAATAACTGGATATCAAATCAGTGCCAAATATCATCCTCCCAAAGTGACCTGCAGAACAATTCACAGCTTCCGCATACATGAAATCTCCATAGATATGGTTCTGCAAGATTCCATGTTCAGCCCCAGTAAGATGCTCTAGGAAGAAACCTAGATCTCCACAAACATCATCATAATACATGAAGTTTTCTATATAAAACATCACTAAGGTCGTTCCAGAGTCGCCATTGGCAGTTAATTCTATTGGAACTACTACACACCTAGATGCGGACTATTAGTTAGAGCATGGGACTACATGCAAGATTCATTTTGCATGATTTACTCCTTGATTTGCTCCTTCTTTAACTCCGCAGCTGGTTAGTTCTTCTGCATGATTTACTCCCTGATTTGCTCCTTCTTTCACTTCGCAACTGGCTAGTTATCTTCAGAACTTGTTGTAGGTGCTGAGTCTTCTCATTGATCACCATTGTGGTGCATTACCTCGGGATCTTCACCCAGTAGTGCTATATCATGAGCATTGTAACCTATTTTCTAATGAACCATTATTTTGTTCTTTCGATTTTCTTTTAGTGTTTTTACTCTGCAAAGCTGTGTGTTCAACCTTTACTAGCCAGATTCAACCTTTACATAGTATCAGAGCCCATATGTTGCTAGATAAAAGGTGCACCAGTATTTTATTTTGCAGGTATTATAGCTTGGAGATTGAAGATCGACATAAAAATGGAGTTTCCCAAAGCATCGATCCTAATATCATACAAATATCACGAATGGAAGGTCCAAATGGCTCGATACCTTCGTCATAAAGAGTTGTACAGGATTACCATGGCTACAGAAGTGGAACCCACATCAACCATAGAGAAATCCAAGTACCTCAACTGTATGGATGAGGCCCATGAATCCATATGCATGTGCATCTCTCCAAAGTTGCAGTTTCATCTATCTGCCTGCAATACTCCCAATGAGATTTGGGAAAAGGTTGAAGAAATCTACAATAAACACGATGAGATGAAAGGACATCTACTCGAAGTGGAGTTGTTGTCATTGGATCCACGGAACTATGACAGAATTCAAGAATTCTTCACCAAATATAATGATCTATTGCTGCAACTCAAGGGTTGTGGAATTGACAAATCTAAGGAGGAGAGTCGCCAAGTTCTCTCTATTATGCCAAAGCTCGAACCAGAATACTCCATCTCTGTGTCTACATTTCATTCAGTAAGGCTCGCAGTAGGTAAATCCTACACTATGCCTTCTCTCAACGAGTTCATGGAGTCCCTTACTTTTGAGCAAGATAAACTTATTATCATGGGGAAAATCAAACCTCCAAAAGTGTATGCAGTTACTATGCATGATGGCAACCACAATAAAAATCACAGATCTGATTCAAATCAGAAAAATCAGTAGCGAAAAGACAAGGGAAAAGCCCATTCCCATCCAAAAAAGGAAGGGTACACCAAGCCCCTCAATGACTCCTCCGGCTCGAGAAATGAGAAAGGGAAGAAAGGTAACAGATCCACCCACTGTCAAAGAGGATTCCATCTAGAATCCTCTTGCATGAAGAAACAAATTGACCAAATGGCAAAAATCCTTCAGAGGCACAACCTTGGGGACCACATCCCTCAGGGTGCCAAGAAGAAAATTGAGGATCCGCCACACGAGAAAGGTAACAATTTCCATGCTTTAGTTGCAATTAATTCTTCCCTTAATGCATGGATTATAGATTCTGGTGCATCACATCATATGGCTGCTGCAAAGGAAGTCTATTCCTCTTTGGATGCATGTAAAGGACCTCCCATCCTCATGGGAGATGACTCACCTATTGAGGTCATCAGAAAAGGTAGAGTGGAACTTTTACACGGAAGCTTTGAAGACGTGCTTCATGTTCCAAAGCTTTCGGTAAACCTCCTTTCAGTTTATCAAATCACTCATTCCGGCACTGAAAAGAGAGTGGAATTCACTCCAGATGTAGTGAACATATATGACCTACATAGCAACTCCAAAATTGCAACCGGTGAGGTAAATAATGGAACCAGACTGTATACATTTTTTGAATTTATTGAACCTAAATCCTCCTTATTGCTTACACATGTTGATGATAGTAATAGGCTTTAGCACGAGAGGTTTGGTCACTTAAATTACAGGTATATGCAGTAGCTAAGCAAGAATGAGATGGTGGAAGGCTTGCCAAATATCAATTTCTCCAAAGGAATTTGTGAAGGGTGTGTCCTTGAGAAACATCTTAGAGAAACATTTGACACCCGCAAGACTCACAGAGCATCCTCTCCTCTAGATCTGATCTATAGTGATCTCATGGGGCCTTTTCCTCATCCTTCCATCAATAAAGCAAGGTATGTGGTTACATTTATTGATGATTTCTCATGGTATACTTGGGTGTATCTTCTCAGGGCCAAATCTGAAGTTTTTGTGCACTTTGAAGATTTCAAAGCACTAGTTGAGACACAGTGAGAGAGAAAAATCAAAGCCCTCCGCATAGACAATGGGGGGGAATATGTTAACACAACACTTTTGAACCTTTGCCTTCAGTCCGGCATACAGTTGTAGTACACAGTTCCATACATTCTGCAGCAGAACGGAGTCGCTGAGAGAAAGAACCAATATCTCAAAGAGATGGCTTCCTGGACGCTGCATGCTAAGTCACTGCCTCATAAGCTATGGGCCAAAGCACTTAATTGTGCTAACCACATCCAGAACAAATCTCCTCATAGGTCTGTCAAGGATCAAACCCCCTTTGAGGCTTTGAGCGGCACTAAATTGGAGGTCACCCACTACCGTGCTTTCGGCTCCAAAGCATGGGCTAGGATCCCCTCTAAAAAGAGGAAAGTTCTTTATCTGCAGAGCAATGAATGTATCTTTGATGGATACCCTGATGGTGTGAAGGGATACCGACTCCTGATTTCCTCTACAGATAAGCTTATCATTGAGCAAAGCGTCAAATTTGAAGAAAGTCTTGCATGCATCTCAATTGCCGCATGGAGACACCTTTTATCTACCTCATATCCGAGATGATGACTCAGTACACTCAGATGCAGATACAGAGCATGAAGATGTCGTGGAAGAGCATGCAGATGCAGAGACAGAGTCTTCAAATACAAATCCAATGCATGCATATGATGATCCACATCTAAGCCCAGATCGGGCTTCCAACAGTGAATCATATTCCCCTGTCATAAATCAGAGAACAAGGAGCTTACATGGGATATATGCACAAGACCACCCAGCTGCTAAAAATGGTCTTGTGGGGGATAATTCTAATATGCAAAGGACTAGCTCAGAGTTTATTGAGCCTCCTCTTGTCCTCACTGCCACTGAACCATCACCATCTTGGCATTGTCATTTGGTTCAGTCTTCTGATCCACAGTCTTATGCTGAGGTTGTTGGGCATCCATCTTGGGAGTCCGCCATGGAGGAGGGATATAACTCCCTCCTCGAGAACCAGTCCTGGGATCTGGTCCCCCTTCCTTTAGGAAGGAAACTTGTCCGATGAAAATGGGTCTACAGGACCAAGGGTGCTCCAGATGGGAAAATCACCAGACAGAAAGCGAGGCTAGTAGCTAAAGGCTTCCAACAAGTGCATGGCATTGATTATGACGAGACCTTTGCTCCAGTAGCAAAGATGGATTCCATACGCCTTACACTTGCCATTGTGGCTGCCCAGGGATGGGAAGTACATCAAATGGATGTGAAGAATGCCCTTCTTCACGGAGACCTATCAGAGGAGATTTACATGGAACAACCACATGGTTTCATTATGGATTCATCTTTGGTTTGTAGACTGAAGAAATCTCTCTACAACCTTAAGCAGGCCCCGAGAGCTTGGTATGCGAAGATGGATTCTTTTCTCTTATCACCAAACTTTGAAAGGTATAAGTCTCATCCAAATGTTTACATGCTCAGGACACATGATTCTCTTCTTATCTTAGTTTTGTATGTGGATGATCTCTTAATCACTGACAGTTTGGCTTCAGCCATTGCTACAGTCAAGAGGGCCTTGCATGATAGGTTCTTCATGATGGACATGGGTCCATTACACTTTTTTCTCAGTCTTGAGATTAGGGAGGATGCCACAGGCATCAAACTCTCTCAAGCTAAGTATGCACGGGATCTCCTCAAGAGATTTCGCATGACTGACTGCAAGCCAGCACCGACTCCTTTTCTGTCTGGGGTCCACCTTGAGGATGGAGGTGACACTCCATTAGTTGACACTACTCTCTACCGACAACTAGTGGGGAGCTTATTGTACCTCACCCACTCCAGACTAGATCTCTCATATGCAGAAGGGGCAGTTTCCATATACATGCAGGAGCTGCATTAGCTACACTGGAAAGCTGCCAAGTGCATCCTCCAATATGTGCAGGGCACCATCACCTTCGGGATTCGTTACGCAGCAAGCACTGCATTGAATCTCCTTGGCTTCAAAGATTTTGATTGGGCGGGAGACAACATTGATCGCAATTCCACCTCCAGATATTCACTCAGTCTAGGATCTGGCCCTATCTGTTGGTTGAGCAAGAAGCAGGCTGCTATTGCTCTCTCTTCAGCTGAGGCCGAGTACAGACGAATAGTCAACATCACCATTCAGGCTATGTGGCTACAGCACTTCCTCACTGAGTTGGGCGTTCAGTTCCACCAGTCCATTGTCATCTGGTGTGACAACCAGAGCACTCTCAAATTTTGCAGGGATCGAGTACAGCGGCAGCGGATGAAACACATAGAGCTCCATATGCACTACATTAGAGACTTAGTACATGATCGGATCATTGATTTGCAGTTCTGTCCTTCAGCAGAACAGACTGCAGACATCTTCAACAAGACATTCACTGAGCATAAGTTTCACTCTCTGCGCGATCGTCTTGGAGTGAAGGACATAGTTGCTTAGCAATTGTCTTTTCTTCCTCTTTTCTTTCAATTACATTGTATTTTGAGGGGGGGGTTTCCCACGAGATTTTCCCTCTTTCCTCAATTTTAGTGCAAGTTGCATTGTATTTTGGGTGACCTTTGGCCTTAGTTGTCGGGGCCCATTTTCTATTTTTCCCCATAGTGGTGTTCAGTGGGGGTGTTGGAACTACTATACACCTACATGCGAACTCTTAGTTAGAGCATGGGACTACATACAAGATTCCTTTTGCATGATTTATCCATTGATTTGCTCCTTCTTTAACTTCACAATTGGTTAGTTCTTCTGCATGATTTAGTTCCTGATTTGCTCGTTTTTTCACTCCACAACTTACTAGTTATCTCCGGAACTTCTTGTAGGTGTTGAGTTTTCACATTGATCACCACTATGGTGCATTACCTTGGGATCTTCACCTAGTAATGCTATATCATGAGCATTGTAACCTATTTTCTAATGAACCATTCTTTTGTTCTTTCGATTTTTCTTTTTGTGTTTTTGCTCTGCAAAACTGTGTGCTCAACAGCTAGATTCATCTGTGCAGATTTTCTAACACATTTACAAATTCAACTTGTTGATTTGAGCTCATCTGTTCAATACTGCTGTTTTCTTCTGTGGGCTTGCAATTATTATCTGTTTGTGCCTTCAACCTAACTTCATCTTCCACAGAATTTATAACCATTTTCGGCCTCATCTCACCCTCGACGTTATTCATAACAGTGACGGTATCTTCTGGATTACTGTTGAAGTTATCAGCACTATCGATCTTGTCCAGCACGGCGATGAGATGACAGTCATGACCCAACATTCCGCTATTACTTCGCTTCGCATCTGGCGAACCCAATCCACTATTCAAATATTCATCTCTACCTCGCTTTCTCTGAGAAAATTGAGAGAATGTGTCCATCTCTTAGAACAAATGCTGTGAATAAAACGTAACAGATATAGCAACAGAGACTCCTGTTTCTATCAGCGTTATTAATATTTTCAACTACACAGCACTCATTGTCACCACACAACTGTTTTATAATATAAAGATAACTGGCAGAGTATAGACCACAAGAAATGGAGACTTGTCAAGAAACGTTTTGTGTTTAATAAACGGTAATGAGAAGACTCAAACTGACGACATTGGGATGCATTCTTATCCGACCGCTTCCAACCCGATACATCAGCCGCCGCTCTTGACCTGTTGATTCAGGTTGACAGAGCATTAATGACCCAAAACTCAGTCTTTTTTGCAAGGGATTCAATCCATTGATCTTTGAGTGGCAATGTCGGTTTAACATACGACATTTGTTTGAGAAGGTAAAGATGGCTTAATAAATATCCTCAACTTAGGGGCACACATTTGCTTAGGACAAATATGTTTAATACTATTTTGATATTGACGCTGACTTTCATGCCCTTTTGAGAGGCTGCGCATCTGAATTTGACAGCGTGCTACCAGTCACAACTATCATTCATCTTCGTCTGTGCTGCCAAACTTTCCACGTGGTAAGTGTATTCGCCATGCAATGCCTGGTCATAACGGCTGCGTAAGCCAAGGCTGTAAATTTTGTCGGCACGGGATTCCACTCGTAATGTCCGTTGAAATAATTATCTTTCATCTTTTAATCCTTAATTATAGATTGTAATTTGAGTGGTCCTTCGATTTATAATCAGATTTTAGATTTTATATAAAATTAACAGAAAAATATGTACAAAAATTTTAATGTAGAATATTTAATGCAAATGTTTTCAACTTTATTGTTTGAAAGAATAAGGCACCCCAATAATTATTGACTATGCTTCCGAGAAACACACTACTTTAAAGCCCAATTTATTAATATCCGTAAATTGATTAGTGGGGAGATAGGCAGAAATAGCAACAAAATAAGATTTCATTTCTCTTCCAATTTTACATGATGAATTTTATTTTTTTATTAAAAAATTAAAAATGAAAACAACATTAAGTTTTATAAAATTAAATTTTAGGTTTTAAAAATAAGTTAAATTAAATTTAAATGATGAAGAAAATGATTTTTTTCTTATATAATTTTAATTTAAATATTTCATAAATATTTTTAAATTCTTTTAAAAATATTTATATTAGCATTTATATAAAAGTTTTGGAGTGTAAAATAAATTTGCTTCCATTAACTGAAAGTTTATCTTCCTCAAATTAACGGCAATAAGTTAATGGCTATTAAAATCTTATCTTTTTTGGCTATTAAAAACTTATCTTTTTAGAAGGGAAGGAAATAGGTTAATAGCTATTAAAAAATTATGTTAGGAGAATTTATCTTCGTAGAATTGATGAAAATAGTTTAACGGCCAAAAGTGAAAAGTTGCCTATCAAAACCTACCAACAATTTTTTGTATGAACATATTCTAAATATCGAGCGCCAGATATTCAATATTTGCATAGCTATCGATGACTTATTTTTTAAAATATTTTATACCTGAGTTTTGATATGCGTTTTTTTATCACAATTTATTATTTTATTTTTTTCGTAGTGTTTAATTTATAAACTTACATAATCTACCAAATTTATTGAAATAAAATTATTAATAAATCTAATTAAGTAAAATTTCAAAATAATCAATTTGTAAATAAAATCATACAAGATAATACTAAATTTAGATTAGAAAAATAAAGATGTGCCCACACATAAAACAAATGATTTATGTTATCTTGAATTACTTAATTACATGGTGTATTTATTATGTTACTCATATTTAATTATTTTTAAATTGAGGAATTGTAGTTGAGAGAATATCTCAATTGTCTAATTCACTCAACAAACTAATCTTACTCAATTTCTAAAGTAAGTGTTATTTTAAGTTCCCTCTTAACACTTATGTTATTATATAAGTCACAAATTATATATAAACCATATCAAGTGTAATGAGCAATTATGTTCATTCTATGATTCTATAGACATTGTTCTTTTTCACCACCACATGAGAGACCACTTGATCTTCATTTGAAGCATACCTGCCTCTAACCATCCATCGTTGAGAAGCTTTGCAGAATTGACATTTCTTAACTACCCCAAAGAATAGCTAAGAGGCTCATTCTACAGCCCAATATGATGTGTAACTCATGCGTCTGTCATCAAAGTTGAAATTTTTCTCATGTCGGCCCAAATAAAATATTTAAATAACTATACAAAATATTTGAATAATGTCGGTCCATAAAAAAATTTCACGTGAAGAAATTGGATCCCTCTTGGCTCATGTTAGATCCATATTTAAGATGGATCTATGTTGGTAGTATGCATGAAAATACACACTTCCAGTTATATAGGAAACCCGTCTAAATACAGAGCTTATCCAACAGTTAATTATGCAACTGAACTTTCTTCACACACACATACACACATTAATAAATAATATAACTGGTAGCTATTTAGAAAAGCATGAGAAGCTCTGTATTAAATTCATTATCAATGTCACAATCTAAGAAGTCTTGAAGGTTGGCCTCTTGCAAGTCTTCAATAGTAGATATGTTCGCTGATTCTTTTAATTTTCCATTTAAAATATCTATGGCACGAGACTTACCGTTGAAGGTTGTATGCCCATGTTTTCAACAGTATTCTATTGAGTTATCATTTTTATTGACTCTACCCTTTGAGAATAATGCCATCTCATCATGTGGGTTGTCCTCTATGTTACCTGATTTCCTCCTCTTCTCTTCTGTTAAGAGTGTTGCAATCATTTTATCTAATGATCTAGAGGAAAATTGACTTAAGGTGAAAATAAGATTATCATAATTTGAAGGTAAGCTATTTAACAAAATAGTCTTACCATCTTCTATTTTTACTTGATGTTCAATTTTGTTTTCCTCTACTACATTGTTCACCTAAGTCATGAATAAAGTACACCCTTTCTCACTGCACTTACTTTCTTGTAATGTTGAAATTTGTCTAATAGAAATAGGCTTATTATTTCCTTGCAATGTTCTTCCCTCACCTTCATAATCCAGGAATTTCATTAATTTATTGTAATAGTCTACCTCCTCCGTGTGACCTTCCAGCCAATCCATACCAATTAATAAATCATATAGACCCAATGTAATTATGTTGAGGTTTGATGTTGTAGCCGTGCCATCTAGTTATAAGCGGCATGAATCCACTAATTTTGTTACTTTCTTCCTAGTCCCCATGGCCAACTAAACCATCCATGGCTTCATATGCTTGCCTGGTGCAATATTTTACAACCTTAGGGCTAATATAACTGAGGTTAGATCTTGGATCAATTAAAATTGAAATTGGTTTGTTAACGATCTTACCTTCCATCTCAATGATTGAGGTCTAATGATCTTCTTTTCAATTATCCAATGCAGTGTAAGTCTAAAACATAATCTAAACCACATCATTCACCATCATCACCTATTATAAGTTACATAACCTTTTGTCATTCTACTTTTGTCATTGAGGGAAATCCCTTTGTAGGTGGTTTCATCCCCAGATCCAACATTGCAATTTCTTGTACCCTTTAGTTTCATCTGTTATTGGTTTGGAAGGTTACTCTTTGTTAGCGGGATGTGTCCATTAGAATCGACCTTTGGCACGAGTGGTGAACCTTCCCCCTTTCCCCATCTGTGTATGCCTTAAGGGTTTTGATCCTTTCCCCTTGAAGTTTTCCTTATCATTATTCTTCCAATCAATATGGTCCTTCATCTTGTTTTTGGATTGTTTGTAATAATAATTTTCTTTTGGATAGTATCTTCCAATGTTCTAATTTCATTGAACTTGATCCCATTTCTGAATGATTGAGGCTACCCATTGAGGTACTTTTAATTTTTTACTTTTTCGTCCTTGATATATGCTATGTACCTCAATAGTTCTAAACATTTATCTATGTACTAATTTGCAGTAAGTTGTCCCAACTTGAGTTTGTGAAACTCTTTGATCTTAGTGTCATAAATCACATTTTACATATACTTCTCTCATAAATATTTTTCAAATTCATTCCACGATAACTCATTTTCTCGAATAGCTTTAACGTTAGTTAAGTCCTCCCACATATATCCACCTTTCCTTTTAAGTTGAAGATTGATACCCTGGCCTTCATGTTTATAGAGTAGACATGTACTTTGAAATACTTCTTCATCCCAAATAACTAGGTCTCTGCCTCTTCAACTTTCTTATTCTCTCCATCAAAGGTGGGGGCTTCGCTTTCTTAAATTGCTTTGGTATTTACTTTTTTCGACTCCTTCCTTTCCAACAATGTCTTTGAGCTTTTGTTCATGATGATTGATCAGGGTTGTATGCCCTTTTCCCTAAGGTGTTATGTGGGTTTCCTCCTCTCACAGTATGTTCGCTAGCTTTCTTATGCCTTTTTAGTTTACTATCTTCCATTATATCAACTCCAACCATGCCTCTCGATTTCAGACTGGCTTTGCCTAGATTTGCACTTATTTAGGTAGCTGGAACTAGGCATGCATTTTTTTTCTTTGTAAGTTTGATATGCTCTACAAGATCATCATGTTCACTTATACATGTTTCTCATTAGCTATGACGATTTTTTCTTTATCTTCCTCACAACTTATTAACTCGTCCTTCAAACTTTTGAGTATACGGCGGCCATCTAGTTCAAAGAATATTCCTCCACCATCTTACCAACAAATTCCTCCTCTTGATCATACGAGGCTATGCTCGTAATATATTGCACCATCATTCTATTCATATTTTACTTTTTGGCTGGGATGTGTGCTTCCTGCTGTATGTTACTATACATATGTAACCATCAGTGAAATTTGACATAACATGTCAATATGCTAATAGGGTATTCATTCATAATAATCATGAGTGCATTTTTAGTACTATATTTAACTTTTATTTGTGAATATTTAGTTTTCAAGGTCAATTCAATCCAAGTGTTGAACCTCTGATCTAATACCACTTTGTAACAGTTGCTACCATCCCCTTGAATTATTATGGATTGTGAAAGGTGTTATTGATGCTATAACTTTAATCTCTCAATGATCAACAATATATCAAGTTAGAAAAATTCCATTTATTTAAAACTTTGTGGAAATATATACTAATCTATTTATCAAGACTAGCTTAGTGATAATTCCGATGATATAAATATTTGGTCGATCAAGATTTTATATATATATAAAGAAAATTAATGTTAATAAAATTGATCACACTACAAATATATATATATATAGAAAATCAATGTTAATAAGATTGATCACACTAACACTAGTATTACACATCACTCTTATATGGTTTTTATTTTTCTTTTTAAATTTTATAATTTAAAAACTCAATGATTTTATCACCTAATACTCATATATATATATATAAACCATGCTATAAAAGCAAATATATTTAATAATTTTTCTAATTTTAATTAAAATATATATATATATATATATATATATATATATATATTATATATATATATATAATGCAGTATATTTATATATTGCAACCATGCTACAAAAGCAAATGTATTTCTCTATATGCTTTTGTGTGCCCACGGGAGTCACCCCTCTACCCCATCAAGGCTTGGAGGTCCCAAAGGCTTTCGGCGCAATAATCCGCATACTCAACAAAACGTCGGATGATAATTTACCTAGCCACGGTGTTAATGACAAGTAATCCACTGCTAGCGGACGGTTGGGGGTGCATGCTCGAGGTATATATATATATATATAGCCCATCCAACGGATATATGCTCGAAGGCACCGTTGTGGCAATTTACAAGGGGCCCACCCCGTCCAAGCCCTTCATATAACATTTGACTCGTTAAATTATACCAACCAGTGGATAAACATGCGCGTGAGTCGTTACCATGAACCGATATTGTTTGAACTCTGAATCGATATTATTTGAACTATGGAATTAATCACGTGAACGAGGGGCATATGTATGAAACGACTAGCATAGAGTAGGTATTTTGTATATCTCTATATCACAAATATTGAAATAAGGTCTACCATGATTAGAATATGTGAGCCATTAGCTGACTTGTTGCACGCCCACACCAGCCAAAACACATATTAACGCAATTAAAACTAGTGACATTGGACCTAGCCATATTTCCATGTCGACATATCAACCACACAACTAGAGAATCAAAGGAAGATTTAGGCAAATTATACAAAAGGCCTAGAAGATGATTTAATTACGCTAATAGGTGTCTTTTTTCTTGAAAATGGTCAGACCAAACATGGTTTATCCTTTTACCTCTAGGTTGACATTTGACCTCTTCATGAAAATGCTCAGACCAAGCATGGTTTACCTTTTTACTTCTAAGTTGACATTTGACTTGGTCCTAACTTTTTACCTCTAAATTGACATTTGTCCCTCCAAAATTCTAGCAGTGACAACCATGTTGATGACCACCATCCAATACTACTCCTTCGCTTCAGAAGTCCAGGGGATGCCCAACTATACTCCTTACTGAACTCAATGCATACCTTGTACCCTAAATTATTCGGTTGAGCCCAAAAACGCTTCTCCTCCTCTGTTACATTCGGGGATAATTCATGCGAAGGTGGCAGAAGTAATGCTTCCATGATGTCCATGTTGTCCTGAATTGTATTGTGTGAATTTCTAGGTTAATAGTTGTACTAGCTATTTTTAGTAATCTATATCCACCATTCTCGGATCTAGAAAGATCATGTATTCCTATATATGTAATGTACCTAAGATCAATAAAATATTGTGTTTAATGTTGTGTTTAATCGATCTCTCGCTCTTTTTCATATTTCTAACATGGTATCAGACATTGTTCTCGCTTGACTCCCTCAAGGGAGAGCTAGGAAGATGAAAGATCCTTAAATTTTATTCCATTTTAAATAAATTAGCGTAAGAGATTATGTTGTGTGAATTGCTTATATGGATTTATAGATCTGTTTGTTCTTTGTTCTAGGTGGCATAAAGTCTTTCATCATGGTCATTTTGGTTACCATTCATCTGTACTTGTGGTATCTAGTTGAAGAGATTAATCAGAGTTGTGGATTTGGAGAAGAAAACTCACCAAGTGCTGCAAAGTATTTTTGTGCGTAAAGGAGACCGATGAGACGAGTTTTGTATCCATTGCAACATTTGCTCAAAAGTCCATAGGCTTTAGATCTAGATATAATTTTCAGACAGAGCTGAAGCATTTCCGATTTCCGATTGAATATTAGAGGAACAACATAGATTTCCTTATTCAAGCCAACAATCTCTAAACAGCCGTGAGCTAACCCCTGCCATCACTCGATGCACACAATACAATTGGTAATCTAATATGCAGTTGCCTATTTCACGTTAGTTTTTCGAAGTCAAAACCCTTAGTGTATGGATTACAATGTTCTAAATAAAGAACCAAAAAAATTGGCGTGTGTGATAGCTTCTTTACAGGCAGAAGGGTGCTTTGCCTAAATTTGTGATGGCCTAAATTTGTAAAGGCGTGCGTGATAACCTTCTTTTTGTTTGTTTATGAAGACTAATGTGTGCATGGTTTAAGGAGATATAAGGGATATAAGGGATTAAAGATTAAAGTTTAGTTTTATTTTATGGTAAATTTTTTTGTGGTGAAAAAGTAAGTTTGTTTGTTTTTTTTTTTAATGGTGGGTGAAATAAAGTTATGGTGATTAGTTGATATGTACAAAAAAAAGATTATTGGCAAAAATCAAATGTTGCAGAACCATAAAGAATAAGCCAATTATTCAATAGATTAATGTGACTCGTTGTGCTTGGGAGCATTAGTCATAGGTAGTTCTTAATAAAGTTAAGCTAGTGTGACTCGTCATGCTCCGTAATGCATGTTATTTATACAAGGTCAAGTTGTAAAATTGTCTGTTGAAGACATTTTGTACCGAGAATGCTATCCTAGATAACTGATGAAGGCTACAAGGGTCGTGGATTCACAGATGGTGGTAGTTCCATAGGATGGTTTAGTATCAAGACTGACCTGTTGTGCTTCGGGAGGTTGAGAAGCGTCAATTATGCAAAGTTGGAGAGGTTGATAAGCGTCAATTTTGTAAAGTTCATCAACGATGGTCAGAGGTGGTTACGTTTTAAATGCAAGTCAAGTGACAACTTGAAAATGTGGTGGTGAAAGAGTGGAGTTTGAGAGATTCCAGAGTGGATATGGGCGCTGATGATGACCATATTAGAGAAATCTCATAAAGATTTATTTATTATTATAATGTGGTTTGTTTGTTTGTTTGTTTGCTTGCTTTTTTTTTACATGTAAGCATCAAAGGAGGGTGTTGGAAGTAATGTTTCCAAGATTTCCAAGTTATCTTGAGTTGTATTGTGTGAGTTCCTAGGCTAATAGGTGTACTAGCGATTTTTAGTAATCTTAGATCTAGAAAGATCATGTATTCTTATATATGTAATGTCCTTAAAATCAATAAAATATTGTGTTTAATCGATCCCTCGCTCTCTTTCATATTTCTAACAATGGCATCATTTCTGCACGTATAACCATCGAAATGGACAGGGCAATATCCATTATGGCTGGCAAGTTGCAAGGAGAGTCTGTGAACGTTGGTCGCCAAGTAGCAACGAGTTGAATTATGGTAAAGCAAGCACAACACGCCATGAGAGCGATCATCTAAAAGCTTGAATTGCGAAGTGCGTGAGGGTGTGCTTGTGTCATGCCTTTCCTCGGCCACATAAGATGTGTGTTTACAGACATTGCGGGAACATAACTTACCATTTATGTGGGAATGAATATTAAAGACATTTTGTTGTGCCTTGCCATCAACCTGCAAGCTTGCGCTTTGTGTAAGTCATCTTGGATCTTGACGTGAGGAGCGTTGGATGTCTCTCCACACCTCTTGGATGATTTGGTCGTACTCTGGACCCCAGATGGGGAGGCATCCGGTTCTAACTCACACATGTTTCTCCAGCCATAAATGGAGAGCTATGTAAGGACTATTTTCCACATTCTCTTCGCCCGACTATTTCCGAGTGTTCGAATTGGTGTTGCAAATCTTAACGCATGGAAGGTTAACTGGAACACAAAAAGACGATAAAGTATCAACAAACCTTTCTTGTCTCCAATACCCGCAGATTGCGAACAAAGAGAGAAATTAACAACAAAATAGACCTGGGAACGAACTTTCTGAAGATCAGAAGGAATATCCTTGGAGTATCTCGAATCCAATCCTCGAAGAATTAGAACGCCTTTGTTCAATTGTCATGTATAGATCATGGTCAGTTTTCAATTGCCTTTGGGAAAAAGTTTTAACGCACTGTGCATTAAATGAGCTTCAAAGGATTTGAATAAATTAGGAGCTACGAGCCTGAGGTACTGAGATCGAATCCAGCGAGGCTAACACGATGAGCAATTATCTTCTCCTCGTGGGCCTCGACATTAGATGAGTAAAGGCAACGAAGAAACGACTGTGACATTAATTATGATCGTTACTTTCTTTTTATCTAAATTTTGTTAATGAAATATGTTTTCAATTTCAAAAATATATTAATTATAATTGGATTTAAATTATTAATTGAAATATATTATAAAGTTTTAATTTAAATTACTAATTTAAATAATTTTCAATTATTTTAATATAATTTTTAAAATATTTTTAGAATATTAAAAAATTAATTATTGCGTCCAAAAGCCACTTTGTAGGTGAGTATGGGAAGAGACCTCACATAAAGGTAAACCTAAATGTATTAACATTTAACGTTTTTAATCTAAATGTCAGTCTTACCAATCTATCAATCTAATTATTATTGTGTATAAACAAAATATTTATTTAAAATATAAAGAGGTCTATGAACACTCAAAAAAGAGGTATGGTAAAAAATAAAAGATTTTTTTATATTTACTCCAGAAGTATGGTAAATAAGTAAGACATTTTTTTACATTTACTCCATAAACCTCGCTATATTTACAAAACTCCAAAAAAAGGTTTTATTTAGGTGAAGCTTATGGGCTAAATACCATGGGACAAATAATTATTAATACCATATTTATAAAAAAGGTATGGTAAATAAATAAATTTAAAAGAGGTATAAATAATTATGGTAAATAAATAAAAATATATCATATAGGATTAGAAATCAACATATAACTATATACCAATACCATGGGCCAAATTATTATTAATACCATGCAAAAAAATATTATTAACCCTAATATTAATATTATTATTAAATCTAATATTCATATTAATATTATAAATTTAATATCTTTGGAGTAATACAATATTAAATTTGGTTATATATATAATATATTATAATATACCATGATGTATATTAACTCTAGATATTTATGGGAGGGAAGAACAAAGACATACAATGATAGAGGTGGAGAGATAAAGGAAGTGACAAGGGAGAGAAGGAATGAAGAGAGAGAGAGGGAGAGGAATGAGAGAGGTAGAGAAGGGTAAGACAGGGAGAGAGAGACTCAAATATGGGGGGCAGAGAGAGAAGGAGAGAGGGAGGGAGATAGTGAGAGGATTGGAGAGAGAGGGAGAGAGAGATGGGGGAAGAAAGAGGGAGGTAGGAGTGAAAGGGAGAGAGAGGAAGCATGAGAGAGAAGACTTGAGAGAGAGGAGGAGAGAGTGAGGGAAGAAGAAAGACATAAAGAGTGAGAAGTGGAGAGAGAGGGCGAGTGATAAGGGAGAGATGGAGAGAAAGAGTGTATGTTTAGGGGTGAGATAAAGAGACAAAGAAGGAGAGATAGAGAGAAGGGGGAAGCGAAGGAGAGAGGGAGGAATACAGTAACATACTTGGAGAGAGAGATAGAGATAGAGAGAGAGAGAGAGAGGATTGGAGGGAAAAGAGAAAGAGAGAGGATTGGAGGGAAAAGTGAGAGAGAGAGAGATGGGGGAAGAGAGAGGGAGGTAGGAGAGGAAGGGAGAGACAGGACTTGAGAGAGAGGAGGAGAGTGATCGGGGAAGAGAGAGGATTGGAGAGAAGAGAGAGAGAGACAGAGAGAGAGCAAACTTGAGAGAGAGGAGGAGAGAGGGAGGGATAGGTTGATGGAGTTGGAGGGGCGGAGACGTAGGGAAGAAGAAATACATAGAGAGTGAGAAGTGGAGAGAAAGAGAGGGAGTGATAAGGAAGAGATGGAGAGAGAGTGTGTATGTTTGGGGATGAGATAAAGAGACAAAGAAGGAGAGATGGAGAGAATGGGGGAGAGAAGGAGGGATATAGTAACAAAGTTGGAGAGAGATAGAGAGAGGGAGAGAGAGGATGTGAGAGAGTGTAGAGAGGATGGGAAAGAGATGCAGTTGGAGGGGGAGAGAGGGAGGTAAGAAGAAATAAATAGAGAGAGAAAGGTGGAGAAAGAGAGAGAGAGTGATAAGGAATATGGAGAGAGAGGAAGAGAGGACAACAAGAGGGAAGGCAAATAAAAGCGAGGGAAAGGAAGAGAAGGGGAAGAGAGAGAGAGAGAGGGAGGGAGAGGAGGAGTGAGGGATAGATCGATAGATTGGAGAAAGAGGGTGTATGTTTTGGGGGTGATATAAAGAGACAAAGTGAATTAAAGATATAGATGGAAAGTGAATAGAGGGAAGAAGAGAGAGACTGAGAGAGGGAGGGTGGGACAGAGAGATTGTTAGATATGGAGTGAGAGAGCGTATGTGTTTAGGGGGTATGATAAAGAGACAAAGAAGGAGAGATGTAGGGAGATATATATATATATATAGATGGAGGGGGGGGGAGAGGGAAGAATATTTGTTACACTATATGCATTGATTTGAGTGTAGATGATGATTTCTAAACCTATTTGATTACTTTCACTAGATGATTTGATATTAGTGTAGATGTTGATTTCTAATGATATTTGATTGCTTGCACTAAATGCATTGATTGCAATGTAGATAATTTCTAATACTATTTGGTTTCTTGCGCTAAATGCATTGATTTTAATGTAGATGGTGATTTATAATCCTATTTGATTGCTTGCACTAGATGCATTGATTTCAATGTAGATGTTGATTTCTAATAATATTTGATTGCTTGCACTAGATACATAGATTTCAATGTAGATGATTTCTAATCCTATTTGATTTCTTGCACTAAATGCATTGGTTTCAGTGTATATAGTGATTTCTAATCCTATTTGATTATTTGCACTAGATGCATTGATTTCAGTGTAGATGTTGGTTTATAATTATATTTTCTTACTTGCACTACATGCATTGATTTGAGTGTAAATGTTGATTTTTGATTTGATGTAATTAGATGTATGATGGTACATTAATTTTAAAGTGGTTGGATTAACATTGTGCATTGATTTCATTGTAAGCGCAAAAAAATATTGACAGTGTACATTAAATTTTATGTTATAGTAATTCAACCTATTAATATTGGAGAGAAAGAGGGAAAGTTATGATGTTTACTACAATAGCTTGAGCTAAATATTTAAATGGTTTACGATTTAACCTATCTTTTTCATATAATCGATATGAAAATATGAGAAAAGTAATAAGGGTGACAATAAGAATAGTAGAAGAAAATAGTTTGAGATTACTCAGAACAAAGACTATTTGTAATTGACTATATTCTTATTATTCATTTTTTTTATCATTCAACACTATCACTTTACATTCAAAATTTTTATTTCATCATTAAATTTATTAACAGTATTCACATTTTCTATCATTCAACACTATTACATTATTACTTTACATTCCAAATTTTTATTTCATCATTTTCATTAAAGTTATTAACAATATTTATCATCTCAACAAATTGAGGTAAATAGGAAAATTTAAAATTAAAATGACTAGATATTTAGCATAGTTAAAATGATTATATTAATATTAGATGAATTTACATATTATTGATAAGGTTAATCATATGTTTGTTAGATTTTTTTTTTCCACACATGAGCCTAGATCCATCTTAACTTCGGATCTATCAAGTGCCAAGAGGGATGAAATCTCTCGAG